>JAJHZJ010000167.1:1582601-1707601 GCA_023548195.1 Bettongia penicillata ogilbyi | reverse complement strand
GCAGCTGAAACCCCATTTCCTCGAAGGAACTTTTCCTTCATCCCCCTTAATTCCAGCAACTTCCTTCTATGGACTTTTTCTGGTTTATCTTCTCCAGCACTTGTTTATATGTAGTTGTTTCCATGCTCTTTTCCCATTCGATTTTCAGCTCCTTGAGGGTAGGAATTGTTTATGCCTTTCTTTGTAACCTTAGCATGGTGTCTGTCACGTAGCAGGTACTTAATACATGTTTGGTCATTGACTGACCGTTCTGCTGTCGAATCTACTGCTGTATGATCCTGTGAATCCAGGTCCTCTGCCTCTATAAGAGGCAGTGTGATAATTAAATTAGCACTGGCTCTAGAGTCGGAGGATCTGGGTTCAAACCTCTCTTCCGTCGCCCTCCACCTCAGGTATCACCTTGGAGTCACTTTCTGCAGGAGGACTTTCTTCATCCCTACCAGCTGTTGCGGCCTTTCCAGCTACGGTTCCCTCCTGTCTGCCTTGCACGGTCTTAATATGTATATGTGGTCTCCCTTACTAGAATGTGAACCCTCAAGGGCAGTGACATGCCTAGTTCAGCCCTGTGTCCCTGGAACTTAGAATGGTGCTTGGTACATGATAAGTATTTAAGAAACGATTGTTGATTGTACTGTAGTCTATTTAACGTCAATGATATAACATATGGAAAGTGCTATCATCATCATCATCCATCATCATCATTACCTTTCCTGAGTCTCAGTTTCCTTATCTGTCAAATGAATGAGTAGGTTAGAGTAAATCTATGATCCCATATCCCTAACCTGACATTCTTACTCATGTTTATTTTAAAAGTATATCTTTTTCTTGCTACAATGAGTTACCCTCTCCATTAGGAGACAAATTATGTTTGATATGATTTCTGTGCCTTGTCCAACTTTTGGCATAGTCTTCCCCATGCAATAGATGCTTTAAAAATATTTGTTGAATTAAACTTGCTTCTACTGTGACAGTTACCAGGCGCCTTTATCAAATTAAATTACTCCTCTTGCTCTGGGTGCCTGCCACCCAGAACCAAGCACATTGTAAGACAGCTATGCTCCATTTCAAGAGGATAAGAAATCCTTGACCTAGTGATGGTGCATTTTGACAAATCAGCTATCACTTTTTAATTGTGAAAGATATAAGTCAGATGCCCAAAAAATATTTATATGGGTCTCTGGGGGAGAAACCAAAAATAAATAAAGACACTCAGAATAGGTTATTGGTCTAAGGTGTGGCCTTGGAACATTTGGAGAATATAAACAATGTAGTGGCTGTTTATTTTAATCATATTTGTTTATTTCAATAGCCACTTACAGATGTTTCTTTCCTTACACTTTATAAACAGAGACACTTTGCAGCAATATACATCAGTTAATCAAATTTGTAGGCATGGGTTTTATTCTTTCCTGAACCAGCTTCCAAAGATACCATGGGAGTACAGCTGTTTTTGTCCATCTTGATGGAACACATATGTTGCAATGTTTGAAAAAAAAGAATGTTTTGGATTGGTTTTAATTAGTCTGTGCACATCAATTACTATACATACCAGCATGGGGAGATAATACCTGTGTGGCTATGAGGGAGGTGTTCATCTTCATTTTTCTGTTATTTGAAAAGCATTTTCTTCCAAGGTAGTAACTCAGTTGATTTCAAGAAAAATGCAAAGAAATGTGATGGCAAATTCAGAGATGATATAAATAATATTCTAGCTATAAAATTAAAGATTTGCTCAAGATGGACTTCTTAGATAAGTTCTTCTACAATTGTTTTCCCTAGGCCCTAGTAGATCAGAAATAGGTGATGGGTCCCTTGCTAGGCTGAGATAACACTTAGGTTAGATCTTGATGGAGGAGTTAGCATGATGGAAAGACTATTAGCTATGAAGTCAAAGAGCCTGGGTACAAATCCCACCTTTTCTACAACCTGTGTGACCTTGTTCTTATCCTAAAATAAGGGAACTGATTTAGAGGGCCTCCAAATTCCCGTCTGGCTTCATGATCCTCTAAACCAGTGGGTGCAGCCTAGTCTCCTAAGCTCCAGAGTTTGAATCCGAGGGTTCTCTAAGGACCACATGAAAGTAAGATTTGTAACCACAGAAACCAGTAGTGGAGCCATTAGCAAAGATTAAGGCACATGGCGTAATCAAGTCTTTAGAAAGTGTCTGATACTAGTTTCAGCTGGACTATCTTATGCAGGATAAGTGAAGGTGGTTGACTTGTCTTGGATCATTATTGCATAATTTAGTTCCCTTAAGTTACCATTTTCTGCCAAACAAAATAAACCTTGTTCCTGGCACAGAAGGGAAAGAATCTCACTGAGAACATCCCTCTTCAGATGCTTCTGTTCCTTATTTTATGTGGCAAACGATTGAAATTAGGAAGGCGTCAGTGTGTATAAATGTATGTGTGTGAGAGAGTGCTTGAGTGTACTCATATGTCAACCATTTTCTAGGTTCTTCTTTCGGAAAAGTATGGCTTTTGCACCTCAATTAGCATTAAAGATGTTTACAGGGTAATTGATATTCATCCCCCCCCCTTTGGAACAGCAACAAATATATGTGATGTCAATAGTCAGTAAGCATTAATTAAGCAGCTATTGTGTACCAAGCACTAGACAAATCATTGGGAATGCAAGGAAAGGTAAAAAAAACCATGCCTGCCCTCAAGGTGCTTATGATCTATTGAGGGAGGCAACATGAAAACAAATATGGAACTCAAGCTATGTGTTGGTGAAACTGGAAATAATCAACAGAGGGCAGTTACTAAGCCGTATTAGATCTTCCTTTTTCTGCAGCTCTATCTTGGAGCATTTAAGAGTTTACACGCTCAGGGAGGCTTAGCCTGTCAGGTAACAGACTAGTGTTAATTCACTGTGGCATCTACATTTGCACTATTCAAGTTTTTTAGAGGACATTGGATGATGGGAAGAATCCTCATTCTCTCTTTTAAGCTGTTGTTGCTTTAGAGACCAACTATATAGTGACTGGGGAGGGACAAACTTAAAGTCAGGAGGACCAGGGGTTTGAATTCTGTTCCTTACTCTTTCTACCTACCAAAGCTTATTATTTGACACATAATAAGTATTTAATCAATATTTAATTGATGGATTTATCTTTGTGTCCTTCCTAATCCCCAATGCAATGCATTGTGTGGTGTAGGCATTCAATAGTTGTTTTGGTTTTGTTTTTCCAAATAAATTAAGGTGTCAATATAAAAGCAGTCATCACGGGAGGGAGAAGTTTTGGGGGTTTTTGTTTTGCTTTATTTTTGCAATTTTGGGAAGGATTTTTTTCTCTGGAAATTGTGTAAGGGGCCATTAGCAGAGACCTTTGCTACTGTTTAATCATTTTTCAGTCATGTCTGACTCTCCATTTGGGGTTTTCTTGGCAAAGATAGTAGTTTGCTATTTCCTTTTCCAGCTCATTTTTTGAGATGAGGAAACTTGAGGTAAACAGGGTTAAGTGACTTGCCCAGAATCACACAGTAAATATGTGTCTGGACTGGATTTGAACTCAGGAAGAGGAGTCCTCCTGACTCCAGGCTGAGCACTCTATACTCTATGTTGCCACCTAGCTCCTTTGCAGAGACTTAGGACAGTTTTAATTTATTCTGCAGGTGGGGTTCAAAATTTGACCTTATGTATCAAATTCAACCTCATTGATAGAATCTCAGATCTAAAGATGAAAGGGATATTACAGGGCATTTCACTAAACCTCCTCACACTACACATGAGAGAACTGAGACTGATGATGAGGGACATGCTGTTTTGAGGTCCTGGGACGCCATGGTCTATGCTCTTCATAGAACTCCCCAGTCTGCTCCATAGAACCAGTGCACATCTTTATTAATAGGTATGTGTAAGCCAATGACTGTATCTGAACACTCTTCTATATTGGAGATGCACTCCAAAGGTTTGTTCTGCATTCAGAAGTGATAGCATTGTCTCATGGAGTCAATAGTTCTCACTCTCATACAGAATCATTGCTATTGGCAGCTGAAAGCTTATCATTATGGGCAAGATTTAAAATTACCCTGTACTCAGGACTATAATTTTCAATATTAAGTCTTGAATCAACGGCATGATACTCATAGAGTGAGGTAGCTGTGACTCATTTAAAATTCATTTTCCCAGGAATCAGTCAGGCTAGAAATGCTATATGTCCAGTCAGGAGGATAAGCTTGGATTACTTTGGGCTTATTTTGATACCAAGCATTGTAAATAAACCTAGTATACACCTCCCTTCACATCTAGTCTAGAGGAGAGCAACCAGGACGGTGAAGGGCATCCCATATGAACACTGGAAGCAAAAGACCATGCCTCACTTGGGGGAAAGCAATCTCTGAGGGGAATATGATAGCTACAATAAAGAATGACTGTGAAGAAATTGAACCTAATTCTTCTAGGCCCTAGAGGGTAGAACATGGCTCAATGACCAGAAGTTTCTAAGAGGCAAAAAATAAAATAAAATAAAATCTGTAAGAAAAAAATGTCCAGAACTGTTGAGAAATGAAGTGGGTTTCCTGGCAAGGCTGTGGGCTATCCTCTGTGTAGGTTGTCAAACAAAAACTGCCTGATCAAGAATCGAGAATGTTGTAGGAGGGATCCTTTTTCAAAAGCGGGTTGAGATAGATGACTCTGAAGTCCTGTCCAGTTCTGAAGTTCTTTGATCTTACGGTTTAGGGACAAGCAGGACAGCCTTCCTTGGTGAAGAACGAGCAATGTGTTTCTTCTATCCACTCCCACATCCTGCCCTTTTGGGCCCAGATGAAGGAGAATGGTCTTAATTTCCTGCTAGTTTAAAAACTAGTGAGCAGAGAAAAGATTTCTTGATCTCTCCCTTGCCAAACTGCTTGAGTTCTAGCAGGCCCAAATCCAGGAGGGGTCTACAAGGTCTTATGAGTTCTCCAGAGTCCAGAGGTAAGGAACCTGTGGCCTTGAGGCCACATATGGCCCTCTAGGTCATCGAGTGTGGCCCTTTGACTGAATCCAAACTTCACAGAACAAATCCCCTTAATAAAAAGATTTGTCCTTTAAAACTTGGACTCAGTCAAAAGACCACATCCAAGGACCTAGAAAGCCTGAGGCTGCAGGTTCCCCACCCCTGCTCCAGACCATTCCCCAATATGTCTTGAGATTTCACTTGCAGGATAAGACACAAAAGAGTAGTCATTGTGACTCTGATGTGCTTATTCCATGGCCATGCAATGATTTCTTGTTTAATGGCCACCCTGAGATTGTCCTTTCTTTTTTTACTTACCATGTTAATTTTACGCTACGGAAGTTCACAGGCTTGTCATCTCCTTTCAAAGGCTCCACACTTCTATTGATTTTGTAAGGGATGAGTCAATGTCTGGGAAAATCATTATTAAAAACCTTGACAAAGGAGTAAGTATCATTGTCCTATCATTGAGCAATCTGCTTGGCAAAGGAGGGAAAAGAAAAAAAAAACGCAAACAACTTGTTTTACTCTTAATGAATGTGGTTCAACAAGTGAGCAAGCAAAAGAACGGAGCCAAACAGAGAATGAAGAAAATGTTCAAGAATCCCAGGGCAGCCTTCCATTTCAAATATGTGAGTAATGGAGTTTACTCCATAGGGTATCATTGGGAGCATTTGCCTTCACTCAGAAAAACAGGCCAAGCTATTTTTGTATGTATTTAGATTTTAACCAACGTTGTCCCAAGCTGGTTGGCACGCTCGTCTCTGCTGCTATATAGATCTAGACATAAATAACAAATAGATTCCAGATTCATTCCTTTATAAAGATTTTGGAGCCTGGGAGAGAAAGTACATATATGGAATTCTTTTGGATAGAAGATGGTAGAAACAAGCTGATTTTCCCCCCTGCCTTTGCTTTTGTCAGGAAAACTTTTCAAATAAAAGATGGGAGGGAGAGAATTGTCCTTTGATTTATGATGTCAGTTGCCAAGCAAGACTTTTAGGCCATATCTATGCAGTCAAAGCAAAACAGTGATGTATAAAATAGGCAGCTAGGTAATATAGTAGATAGGTCACTGGATGTGGAGTTAGGAAGACCTGATTTTAAATTCTTTCTCAGATATTTACTAGTTGGAATCCTATAGGGAAATCACTTAACTTCTTTCCACTTAATTTTCTGAAAAGATTCTGTCAAATGGGGCTAATCATATAGCACCTAGGTCATGGGGTTGTTGTGAAGATGAAATGATATAACATATATATAACATTACATAAATACTACTATTATTTTAATCAGGTAAATTTTTGTACTTCTATGTATGACCTCTACTAGAGTCTTTTTTTAGTGTCTCACTGTGGTATGGAGCTAACCCTGGGTTCACCAAGCCTCTTTGAAGAAGCACTAATGTCTGGCAATACCTACCCAACTGGAAAGATTTCTAGTGATGGACTCCATATTCATTCTCTGCAACTGACCTAGTTAACTTAAAGAAGCATGTTACCAGACTGACCATAGGAGAATAGTGGGGTTTGTTTGGCCATCGCAACTGACTAAGATCAGCTCAGTTGTTTCTAGGCCACTAAAAAGTATAAATGCTATCAGTGCCCCATAAATTTCAGTAATCTTCGACATAGCTCCAGTTGCCCAGTCTTGGTTTCATTTCTCATCAAACAGTATAGAAAATATTTTGGAGGCATTATTTAAAAAGCTGACAGATCTGTTCAACTTCAAAAATGTGTCTACCCCTGGAGAGCATAAGCTTCTTGAGAGCAAGGATATTTCATTGTTATATTTGGCCATCATTATTTCCAGAATCTCGCATAAAATCTAGCATGTGAGTGTGTATATCTCATAAATTGTCTGATTCCCTTCCCCTCCCTCCCCTCCCCTCCCCCTCCCCTTCCCTTCCCTTCTCTTCCTTTCTCTTTCTCATCTCTCTCCCTTCCTTGTCCCCTTCTCCTTGTCCCTTGTCCCTATCTTTCCTTTTCTCTCTTCCTCCTCTTCCCCCAACTCTCACTCTCTCCCTATCTATAATTAGATCTCTTTTTAAAAAATTCCTAATGGTCTGTATTTAAGTACCCCTCTTTTTTTCCCTTGGGATTTTAGCTGAATTTGAATTATACCTGAGTTTTGAACAGATTTGAACATTTTTAATCAAAAATAGTTTTCCATGTAGACCATTCCCATCTAAATATGAGTGGTGACTATAATAGCTTTCTTTAAAGAAAAATCTGCATGTGTATTACCCTGTAAATAGAACTTTTAAGAATGGCATGAAAAGTGACCTTGAGAAGGTGATTTGTGTGTGGTATGTGTGTGTGTGTGTGTGTGTGTGTGTGAGAGAGAGAGAGAGAGAGAGAGAGAGAGAGAGAGAGAGAGAGAGAGAGAGAGAGAGAGAGAGAGAAGGCAGGTGACAGGATCATACCTGAACTATTTCCACCTGAAGTCCCCCTGATCTCCCATCCATAGGGTATTTTTCTCCCATGTTCTATATTCTTATCAAAAGGGAGGGACCAAAAGGCAAGCTGGAAAGTTAGATAAGTCACTTGGTGTCTTCTGAGAAGTGCTCATCCAATTTGCTAAGTGTCAAAACAAGCTTTTCATTCAGCTAAGGTGATTGCTCTCTCATTTGTTCTCACAAAATGAACTGAATTTTACCTTTAGCGAATAACTTGGGTTTCATCTATTGGAAACATTAAATTTTCTGCTTATGCCCTTTCCCTTATGAGATTTGGTTTCCTCATCAAGTCATTTTTATTCTTTTAGAATAATTATTATAGAAAAAAAGATTAAAAATACAGCTTTCCAGTTCTTAAGGCAGAGAGGTGAGCTCAAGATAATTACTTAGGCCATAATATAGTTTATCAAAAAGTAATTTGCCCTGTCTTGTTTCCAGAAAAAACTCCAGCTGTTCTCCTCTTTAATTGTTCCTTTGGGGTACTTTTCTGTTCAACAAAGCTGTTTCCCCATATTATAGAATTATCTATGTAGAGAGAGAAAGCCAGAAGACCTAACACAGACATTAACCCATTGCTAAGTTTCCCAAGTAGATGTATAAAGAATGAGACCCTTCATCTCCTGAATTGGTCTCTCCCTCTGTACTTTCCCCATGTTGCTTTTACTTTCCTTTACTTATTTTAATATTTGTTGTTCTTATGGCCATGAATTAAAGAGAAACAAAAAATCACAAAATATCAGAGTCAGGAGGCAGCTAGTCCCACTCAAACACTGAACACTAGGGAGTGGCCATCTGGCCTTTGCTTGATGGGAACCCCATTGTCTCCCAAAGTAGCTCCATTGACGTCTTTCTCGACCAAATAAGTTTTTGTGTCATCTCTACATCGGGCTTATGCAACTACTCTTATTATTGGTTAGGTATTTTATAGTGAGCATTCCTGAGCTGATCTAGAGAGATTTGACTATTTTTTTCAACTCTCAACTTCTTTGATTGTATAATAATGAAAGAGATAGTGACTTGACTCATACTTTGTTTGCTGTCTGTATCAATGCTAGTCACCTCTTTCTTTGCAACTACAGACTTGGCGAGTGCCCTAGAATAATGAGAGGAAGTTAAGTGACTTGTCAGAGTTCTATATGTATTTATGCATGTGTGTATATGTATATACATACTCTTATATGCATGTGTGTGTGCTTTCATTTTCTGCCCATTAAAAAAATCTTGGTTGATTGAGACCCTACTGCATCCAAAGCCTCTTCATACAGATAATCTATTTCCATACCATAGGAATTGGTACCTTTTGTGTTTTCAGAGCATCATTGAGAATATCCTTCCATCCTTCCAGGGATGACTTAACTGTCTAAAAGTTCAGTCTATGGGATTCTATCTAATTGTCCTCTGAACCCTTTGAGATCTACTTTCCCAAAATCTCAGGTGTATGTCAGATTAAACCAAGATTTCCTTTCCTCTGTGACAAAGTCTAGAATGGAGTAGTCACTTCTCTCCAGAACAGAATTTCCCCT
The DNA here is from genome assembly GCA_023548195.1 of Bettongia penicillata ogilbyi. Lineage (NCBI taxonomy): Eukaryota > Metazoa > Chordata > Mammalia > Diprotodontia > Potoroidae > Bettongia > Bettongia penicillata. Next base: position 1,698,678 of record JAJHZJ010000167.1, on the reverse strand, counting down.
CATTGGGTGCTCCAACTTTTGAAGGACAAAATTATCAATATACCAATGTTGCTATCAAGATCATTTTAGCAGATTTCTTGATAATTGGAGCCTTCTACCCCCCACCACTACAATAGCATGCTTTAATGTTGGCTTTATGATTTGTTTCCCAGACAAATCACCTGTTTCCTTTTTCTCCAGTTGATCTCTAGCATCATTCAATGAGAAAATCACTTCTGTTTCTCCAACCTCTCACCTTCAGCCAAATATTCTCCATGATCTTTCTTTCCTCTTGTTCTAGGATTCCCTCACTTTAGGATACAGTGCTTCCTATTCCCTATTCCTTAGAATTTGGTGTTCCCATATAGAACCACTGTCCAATCACAGATTTTATTCCAGCAAGTTTCAGTAATAATTATGGGGTCAAATTTGCCTCCCAGCATTAGGACTTCTGCAGTTCTAAATGTTTGGTGTCTAAGTTTGAGATCAGGGGAAAATTAGATGGCACTGAGCAGAGTCCACTAGCCCTACAGTCAGGGGAATCTAAGTTCAAATCTGGCCTCAGACACTTACTAGCTATAAGTGACAAGCCACTTAACCCTGCTTCCCTCAGAAAAAAAAAAAAAGAAAAGATACTTCAGGTCATAAGTTTTACTACAAGCCCCTTTCCTGGATTTTGTCTCTTGTAAATTTCTGCAGTTAGTAATTGTTCTTTAAATTCTTACTTCTTTGAGTCTGTTCTCTATGGAAGCTAACTTGGGAAATACACATTGGCAGTCCTACCTTTTTAAATTTAACACCCTGTGGATTCAATTTTTAAGACATATGACAAATATATTCTAAGAAACCTTTGGTAGATGTATTCCATCTCTGGTCAGAAATCAATCATCTTTCAATCATATATTTTAAGTGCTGATCCAGAAATCTAAATCCAGTTCAGAGATACCACCTTCTTAAGCAGACAACCTCTTCTGGTCTCTCTTTTACCTTCAATGTATGTCAGTGAAGAAAATGTAATTTGTACCTCTGTGGTCTTCAGTTTCTTGCCCAAGACTTCATAACCATTGGAAGTACATTTTAGGTTCCTCCTGGATGTGTCATTTCTGCAAATGTAGGTAGTAGTAAGCAAGTAGTAGTTATCCATTTTGATATCCCTTAGGAATAGATCCCCTGCGGATAGATGCCCCAGGAGGATATCACACTGTTCCATTATGGTTACCAAGTAAATTGCTGCTTCAGCACCTCTGAGCAGAGAATTTCTAACTGCTACTACTCATCTTTTCTTCCTTTGACACTTAATGATCTTTCATTCAATTGGATATGGTCACCATTTGAACTCAAATTCCCAATTTCAAATCTAGTACCCTTTTTATTAGACAGTATTCTCTCATTTTCACTATATATTATTTTCTGTCATAAGGACTGTTCCTATATTAGTATTGTGAGGCAGAGAAATCTGATCATTAAATTGTAAAACTATGTTTTTATATATAGACATTAGTATAATATGAATTCTTCCAGTAGAATGGGGGCTCCCTGGAAAGAGATACTGATTTTTGTCTTCCTATCTCTGTTGCCAGAGAGGAAGTGTGGTATGGCAATTAGAAAGCCATCTAGGAAGACCTGGATATAAGACCTATCTCTGCCAAGTGCTGGCTGGGTGACTGGAGGCAAGTCACTTATAAAGTCTCCTTCCCTGGTGGCCACTTCTCCCATGCATTGGAGGAAGTGCCCAAGTCAACCATGCCGATTTCTTCCCCAACTTTACATCTTCAGTTGTCATTCAGTTCCCTTCTATGTTCTGTCTTCTCATATTCTAACTTAAGCTCCTTGAGGACTATCTTTCCTCTGCTTGTGTTTGTATTCCTAGAGCCTAGTATACCAGAGATACTTAATAAATGCTTTGTCTAACCTCAGTGTTCTCAGCCAAATCAGTAAGACTGAAAATTGCAGAGATGATACTAACCTGCCTGCACTGGTAGAGTTTCCTTACTTGGGAATTTCTTAAACCAAAGAAATCAGTTTCCATCCTTGTCCCATCTCTAGTACTTGTACATTAAAAAAACAAACAAACGAAAACAAATATGGATAACTATACCCATAATTCCATTAGTATAAGGAAACCCTAGCAGCAGACTTCTACTAGTGCACATTGATGCTTTATCTGAAATTTAGAGTCTTACAGAACTGCCTGGAATGCTGGGAGATTAACCCATTCAGGGTCCCACAGCTAGTAAATGTTAGCTCCACATTCAGTACCCTAAACTGTCCTTCCATAATGATGTTGTTCAGTCATTTCTATTGTATCCAGTTCTCCATGACCCCATGGGGTTTTCTGGGCAGAGACACTGGAGTGGTTTGCCGTTTTCTTCTCCAGCTCATTTTACAGATGAGGAACTGTGAGGCAAACAGGGTTAAATGTCTTGCCCAGAGTCACACAGCTGGTAAGTGTCTGAGGACAGACTTGAACTCATGAAGAGGAGTCTTCTTGATTCCAAGCCCAGTGCTTTTCCCACTTTGTCACCTAGCTGCTTTAACATAGTCAGTGCTGAAGACGCTTTTTTGATTGGCTAAAAGTGATCAACCAAAATCTGGCACAAATATAGAAGGAATTTATTCAAAAGAAAATGTAAGAATCTGTGGGAAACAGCATGGCACTGTAGAAAGGACCATAATTCATCTCATGGCTTTGCTCCTTAGCATTGTATGGCCTTAGGCAAGTCACTTAACTTTAGTGGAACTCAGTTTCCTCACCTGTCAAAGGAATGGATTGGATTAGATGACTTCTGTGGTGCCTTCCAACTCTAGGTCTATCATCAAGAGAAGAACCTTTGGTACTGGTGCTGCTCTGTTCAAAGCCAGAGAACTCTGAGATTCCTAAAACTCCATATAAAACAGCTGACAATGATAGGCATCAGATCCAAATTTTCACACTCATTTTGCTACAGAAAATTCTGTCCATTAAAACCAATAATCATCAGTAGCCTGTTACTCCATCATGTCACCTGGATCCTTTAAAATGTTTGTTGTTTAAAATAGTCCAAGTTTGGAGGGCTAGAAATAAGCCACTGTACAAGCACCCAGTAATTACTCCTTCATAATTACTGCACAGTTTTATTGCTGTGCATTGTTATAATTATATTTTAAATACTCCCCATTTTCATGATAGACCATAATGTCTCCAAGCACATTGTAATCCATGGATTAGAAGAGAGTTTCACTCCCATGGAGGACTCTTTTTCATTCATTTTCTCTTTTAACTACTGTTAAAAGAAACTAAACAAAATAAATTGACACCATAAAGCCATATTAAAGAAATATAGGGAATATAATATTTTCTATGTAGAACAAAATCTTCTCATTCTGGAGTGGTTTTCATCATCCCACGGAAGGTGTCATGCCTCATCAGTCGAGATGCCAGCCAGGCTCTGATGGGACCTCTGCCAGCAGCCACAACAAGCAACGTTCCTTCCTGACCTCAGTCTTAATCGCTTTCCACCAACAAGACTGGAAATTGATTACAGCTATTCAAGGACTTGATTTAAACAAACCCAAACAACAGAGTCCAGAAGGAAAAGAGGCTGCCAATTGTAATGCATAACGAGGCATGCAGTGTCTTGGGGAGCACCTCCCCAATGCCCTGGTTATATGATTGAACGAGGTTATATGCTCTGAGCCTCATGGAGCTCCCTTTTACCCCCTTGGCTCTCATTAGAATTTTGACTACTGGCTCAAAATACCCCAAGTCACTAAAGCTGCACCCCAACCCCAAATTACTTGGATTTATTTTTTTTTGCATGTATAATTTGGCATTCTTCTATTTCTACAAGTTGTCTTGGTAATTGCTTGTTGACCGATTGATGAATGAACCAAGTTAACGGGCAGAGCCCAAGCTAGGAAGATCATTTTCATCATTACATCTGGCTGTTCTTGTCTTAACGGCTCTTTGGAAAATCCCTCTGGTGCTGATGGTAGTTTTAGGCCTTTCTGGAAATGTTGCATGAATTTAGAGAGCTCTGTGATTCTTCCCTCCTGGTTATGTGACATCATAACCACTTTCAGAAGAAAGAAATAGAGGCAGAGATTTTATCTCAATAAAGACCATTATCAACATCCTCAAAGCTTGACTCTGACTACACATCTGGACCTGAAATGATCATAGTGGCACCATAAATAGATCACTGGGCCCAGAATCAGGAAGACCTGAGTTCAAATCTGACTCAGACACTTAGTAGCTGTGTGACCTTGGTAAAGTCACTGTATCCACCTGCCTCAGTTTCTTCATCTGTAAAATGGGGATAATAAGAGCACCTCTCTTACCAAATTATTGTGAAGATCAACAGATAATATTTGTAAAGTGCTTAGCATAGTGCCTGGAACATGGTAGGCACTTAATAAATTCTTATTCCCTTTCCTCTCCTCTCCATCCTCAGTATGTCTTAGACGATTGGAGCTTGAGGCCTTGGAGATGTTTTTAAATATTAAAAAAATCATATCAGTGGAATGCAAGTAAATACCTTTCCCCACCCTGACATTCTCCCATATCCCTTCATGTAAAAAAAAAAAACAGAAACAAAAAAACATAATAAAATAACAACACACATTTGAAAGTTTTCTTTCCAGGTACTTTAAAAAATCTAAAGTCCAGATTCCAAGGTGATCTTCTGGGTTTAAGGATCATTAAGTAGCATGTTATTGAATTATATTGTGGATCATGATTTAGTTGGATACCTTATGGGACATTTCCATGTTAATGGAGGATTTGTTTCCTGAACAATCCCAGAATCCTCTGTATGTTGGGTCACTGGTAGGAGGAGACCAAGGTTGCAGTATCTCTCCTTTGTCTTTCCCTATCAGTCTTTGTTCTGTTTATATCATTTATTTTTACATCACATTTCAAAATATTCCCCTCCTCCCCAATCCACTGAGCTTTCTCTTGTACCAGAAAACCCAAGAGAATCCAGTCAAATCAAAATATCAAATACCTCTGCCAACATGTGAAACATTTCACATAGTCCTCCCCCTTTCCAGAAAACTAAAGCCGGGTCGTTTGATCATTCTTCCTCCAAGCCAAACTTTAGAGCCTCTAACTTCATTTGACTGAGATATTTTTGCAATATTTTAGTCTTTGTGCATTGTTCTACTGAATCTGGTTTTTCTCTTTATTCCCAGTTCTTCCCATGTTTCTCTGAATGGATAACGTTCATTGTTTCTTTTAGCATAATATAATCCAATTACGTTCATTTACCCCAATTTGTATAGCCACCACCCAAACAAAAAACACCCACTTTGTTTCTAGTTATTGGCAACCACAAAAGTGATGCTATGAATTGTTGGTATATGGTCCGTCCTATGCATTTGGCCCAATCCTCTAGATCCCCTCTTATAATTTATCTACTTTCTTAGAGAGCCTTTGGGAATGGTACGTTCCCAAAGCTCTTCCAAAAAAACAGCTGGGCATGGGGTTAGAAGAATCATTTTGTCATGAATGGTCTAACTCTGAAGAAGCCACTTTTCCTTTCTGTAACTGTAGACTAAGCAGGATTCCACTGGATGGCCTCTGTGGTCCCTTCCACCCTCTTCATCTATAATTCTATTATCCCCACTTTACAGGTGAGAAAACTGAGATTGAGAAATGAAATGAATTTCTCAGGGTCATTTAACAAGTAGAATATAGCCTTAGCTCTTACAAGATAGCATGGATACCAAATTAAATGAATCTCTCCACATTGTGTCCATCCCCAAAATAATGGCTTCTCAACATATGCCACTGATACACAGAGCTGACTCAGTTTAAGTTCACAGCATTTAATTCTCTCCAATCATATTCTTCAGCCAGAAGTAGATTTGCCCTATGGCCTCTGAATGGAGGGGAGCCAAAAAGCATTTACTGAAAAAAACTATTTCTTCATGCATAGAATTTCCATTTATCAAGGGGGCCCCAGGGGCATCTCAACCCTACTCTCAAATATAATTTTAATCTTGCCTGTGAAAAGAGCCTCTAACTGACTCATGTGGGAAAGCCTGAAAGCTAAGGGCAATCAGTTTTGTTGTTGCTAAGTAGATTCCATCCTGTCCTGCTTTTCATGACTGCATTTAGGTTTTTCTGGACAGAGATACTGGATTGGTTTGCCATTTCCTTCTCCAGCTCATTTTATGGATGAGGAAATGGAGGCAAACAGGGGTTAATTGAATTACCCAGGGTCACACGGCCAGATGAATCTTCCTGACTCTAGGCTCAGTACTCCATGCACTGTGGCTCCACCTAGCTGCCCCAAGAACACCCAAGGACTACAAGGTCACAAGACCTGGGTTCAAATCCTACCTGTGATACTAACTTAGCACTGTGCCTGGCACATAGTAGGCACTTAATAAATGTTTATTGATTAACTGGCTCTTTGACTCTTAGCAAGGCATGTCATCCTTAAGCATCCAGAAAGTAGTAGTTACCATATTAGGTACTGAGGATACAAAGACATAGCTATAACAATTCCTAACCTCAATGGATTTCTATTAAATCTGGTTACTTTTTAAGAATAATACAAAACAATGGTATTTTGTGATCCCAAAGCACCTGAAATATAGTAATTCACCCAATTCTCTGAGCGTTCCTGTGAAATCAGCAGAGCAGGTCTTACTGGTATAGTGTTCTCTGCATGACGCTGTGATGTCTTTCTCATTATTTAAATGACCCTTTTCTCCATATTTCACTCTTGTTTATGGAGAAGCTAGAAAACAACTCCATTTTATGAGAATTTCCAGTCTGAGCCCAAGCTACCCAAGGATAAGAAGAAAATTGGTGACTACACTCTTTTCTCATGAGTTTGCTATTTCTCTTTTCTGATGCTCCACATACTGACAAATTCTCATCACATCCAAAACAAACCTCCCCTCTGTTGTAATTTGTCCTTTCTTTCTTTGTGTGGTAACTTTGTTATCCACTGTGGAATATGAACTGCTGTCTTTCTTAATAAGAGATCCTAGTGGGAATGATAACTATAAGAACATCCAAAGGACAGCGGCCAACTCTCAGAGGATGCCACTGCCTCGAAATATACCTACATACTGTAAGGTGCCTACTACAAGTTCAGCCTCAGGGAAATAACTCGGACCCATTCATTTTCATCACTTCTCATTGGTCACCGATTTTGTCTTTGGGGTGAACAGCACCTAGGTCCATGTAGGGCCTTAATGTATTTAGGGCACACGTCAAAATGAACCCTCAATTTGATTAGAACTCTAGTTCTAATAATGAAAGCACTTATTGGAAGGGTTCCTTTAGGGAAAAGAATGTAGGTTGGGGAGGGGTTCATCTGAAGTACAGCCAGTTAGAGGAAGGAACTCTTCGTCTGGTAACTTCCTAATCTAACACACTATTCTGGCTAACTAGGTGCTAACTCCTCTTCCTAGGATTGCAGGATCATAACGAGAGCTGAAAGTGAGACCATCATTTTAGAGCTGAGGAAATTGCAGCCTAAGTTGGTTAAGTGACTTTTTCTGAGGGCCCACTGGTGATAAGCATTGGAAGTTGGACTTGATCTAGCCAACTGAATAATTAATAAGCACCAACTATACACACCCATGTGCCAGACGCTGGGATTACAAAGACAAAAAGGTCAAATAGTCATGGACCTCAAGGAACTTCTCTTTTTCTGAGGGAAATGATATGTATGTATACAAGGGGCAAAATACAGAATGACTTCAGGGTCCTCTGGCCTCCTCATTAATAGAGTCCCTAGAGTTCTCTCACACACACCCTCTCTAGCATTCTTTTTTTATTTCCACCATACCTTGCTGACTTATTCTGTGATGCTAAAGAACTGAAAGTCCTTCCCGTACCTCTGCTAAATGGGTGGCTTGGGTCAGGATCCTAGTTGCCCAGTTCCAGTTCCAGCTTGGGGAAGAGAGAGGGAAGCAAGCAGCATGACCACCATTTATTTTTCTCTCATCGAGCCTGGGAATGAATGCCATACCCCATGACTCTCTCCTCTCATTTTCAGTGGTTTCACACCCCAATTGTATATACTCTTCTAAATGTCCACACTGAGGTTTTGATGACTGTTGTCACTTCAGGGGACAGATCTCAGCGGGAATCTGGAACAGGGAGAGGCAAAGATGTCATCAGCCACTTGCCTTTTCAAAATGGCAGATAATTTATCAGGAAAACAACTAATTTGGCTGCATTTGGCAAAAAAGATCCCTTTTCTTCAGCTAGAAGTGCTACAAGCATCTATTTCAAGAACTGAAACTGGCACAGTTTCTATAATAAAAACAGAGCTGCTGAGAGAAAGAAATATTTATCCCCAGAAATGATTTGCTTAGTTGTGTCTGACTTTTTGTGACCCCATTTGGGGTTTTCTGGGCAAAGATATTAGAGTGGTTTACCATTTCCTTCTCCAGCTCGTTTTACAGATGATGAACTGAGGCAAACAGGGTTAAGTGATTTGCCCAGGATCACACAGGTAATGTATGTCTGAGGCCAGATTTGAACTCCGGAATATGAGTCTTCCTGACTCTAGGACAGGTGCTCTATCCACTACTGCACCACCTAGCTGCCCCACAAATTTTGGTCATGAATTTGTACCTAGGCTAACCAGGAGGGATGTCACTTTTCTTACCCTACTTCTATGACCATTTGATGGTTTTTTTTAATGCACTGTTATTTTTAATAATATCAGTTATGCTCTTTTATAGTTTGTCAGTATTTTTATTTTGTGAAGTTGGGTGGTTTGAACATCTGTCAGCTGAGGCACAACTAAGAGTGCAGATAGATGCGCAGAGGCAAGAGTTGAGTTCACATTATAAAGCATCCCTGTTCTCCCCCCATCCCATAATCATAAACATAATATCAAGAGAGGGATATTGCTAATGCAGACTCCGGTTTCTTGTCTTTACAGCCCCCACTGAGCCTTTGCTGTGTAAATTTGCAGACGGAGGACAGAAAAAGCGTCAGAATCAAGGCAAATACACACAGAATGGAAGGCCCTGGCCAAGGGAAGGAGAGGTGAGTGGTGATGGGTGATGGAGCTCTGGGAAGGACAGGACTTTGGCAGCAGCCACCTGGCTGGTCAACATGATAGACTTTGGGAACCATGATCAAATTAGGTACTGTGAAAAGCCAGGTAGCTTCAAAAAGGGTAAAGGAGCATGCCAATATTAAAGCACTCAGGATAAAATTACATTAGGAAAATTTTAGGGCCTTAGAATTAGCCTTAGTTCTGCCACATAGGGAACCCTCTGTCTCCAACCAGACTTTGGGTCAGTGGGCATGGACCAAATGTTAGTCAACAGGGGATTATCCCGAGATGGGATAAGTTGGTAAAAAAAGAGGATAATTGTTGCAGGAAGTATTTTCAGCTAAAGTCAGCAGTGGGCTCCTCTCTCTTTCTAGATTGGATAAAGCCATTTATTTAAATTTTTAAAAATTTCTGTATGCATTCATTTAAAGAAATGATACTTAAGGTTTTGTTTTCTTTTTTTAGTGTCAAAATGATTGCACTCAAATTTTCTGCATCTCTCTCGATGGATGTTGGGAGGGAGTCTGTATTTCCACCTTCATATGTATGTGTATACATACACAGAGAGATAATATTGTGTCATGGAATAGAAGGTCCACCTCAAAATTAAGAAGGCTTGTGTTCAAGTCTGAGCTGGGACACTCTCACTTTGTGACCCTAGGGAAGTCACTTAACCCCTCAATGCCCTAGGTAATTCTCTAAAACTTTAGGGAGGGTAGTGATTCATGACCACTCTGCCTTATTGGGTGAAGTCCCCCACCAGGAGTTTCTGATCCTATAAAATCAAGGGTCTAGTCAAACACACACACACATACATGTAATGAACACATACATACATGTAAGTAAGTAGAGGGATGATAGACATAAAAATGTACAGATACATCCATATAAATTATTAGATGTCTTGTTGATAGGCAAGGGAAATGAAAACATATATGTGTGTAAGTCTAAATATGGATCTATATATGTGTACACTCTCTATATTCATATATACATATAGAATATATAGAAATGCATATATGTGTGTTCATATAAGGGCATATCTATATATACATATGTGTCTATCTTTATATGCATGCATGCATATATAGATAGAATATAGACTATATAGGTACACGTATACATGTCTATGTATGTCTACATGTGTGTGTATCTATATATGTGCACATAAGTAGATAGAATATAACATGTATATGTATGTTTATAGATATAGACATACATGTATATCTATGCATGTGTGTATATCTATATGTTTATATATGTATATACACATAAATAGAATACATACTATACAGACATACACACCTATGTGTATTTATATACAAATGTATGTATCTCTATGTGTATTTATATATGTATGTCTATATATATTTTATCTATTCAATCTATGTGTATATGTGTACAGATGCAGATACAAATATGCATGTATGTATACCTATAGATATATACATGTTTATATACCTATCTATTCATATGTATATGTATGTGTGTGTATATATAGATATAACACAATCCATCATATTCCACAAGATATGTTCCACAATCCACATATTCTACTCTGTTTCTCTTGATGCCCCTAAAGGAGTAAAACCATTTGGAGTATTTTTGTGTACAGTAAAAACAGCAACACTAACTGATATCTAATAACCATAGTAACACTAGTTCACATTTATTTAGCACTTTGAGATTTGCAAAGCACTTCTCTCTCTTGATATATATTTACATAAACACATATATGTGTATATATACATATACACATATACATATGTGTGTATATATGTATATATAATTTTTATAGCATCTTAAGGCTTGTAACACAGCTCACATCCATGACCCCATTTGAACCTCACAACAGCCCTGTGGTTTAGGGCCTGACTTCGGGTCCTGTTTTGCACATATCACAGGTGGTGTAAAGGCCTTGGAGTCTCGCCATCTTCGCTACTAGTTCTCTTGCTGTAAACTCAGTACTCTCAGGAATTTCTGTCTGCCATGAACTAAACATGAACCCTCCCTGTGAGTTCTTCTACTGGTTCAGAATTAGGAAAGAACTAAACTGCGTACTTCCCTTGCCATGATCTTTTATACTTTGTTTCCCCCATTTTGAATATGAGTTTCTTGGAAAGCCAAAGCTATCTAGATTTTCTGTTTGCTTTTAGCACAATTAGCATAGTGCCTTGTACAAAGTCAGCATTTCTTTACCTGCTTTCCCCCTCCATTCCATGGTGGATATGAAAAAGATGAGCTGAAATGCCCATGATCACACCCCTAGTAGGTTTCAGAGGCAAGTCTCCTTGTGTCAAGTTCATTGGACCAAGAGCTTTGGAGCAGTGGTCCAAGACCATTTTGTAAAGAGTTCTCTGTTGTTATCATCACTGCAGTCAAGGTCTATGCCATACTTCTACTTCATGAAAAACCAAAAAACAAATCTTGTTGGCAATCATTAATCATGACAAAGAATAGTGTTCTCTGCCAGTACTTGGCATTATTAGCATTTAATCCTAGATGAAGACTTCATGAAGAAAGGAAGAACTTTGGAATTTTTCTCAGTAAAGTTATTCTTAACTCCCCATGAACAGTGGTAGTTTTAAAATCAGTTTCGTGCCACATCTCCTTACCCCTCCTATGGGCACATAGGTTTGGTAATTTGATACTCTGAGAGGTATTAGCCTAGATGTGGACAATAATATCACCACTGAGGGTCTAAAGCAAATAAGCCTATTGGAAGCTTGTGATTTGTTCCCATTTTGGAAGAGCGGTTTGTGCTATGTTCCAAGTATGTTCCAATTTAAAGCACTCAGGTCAAACACCGCCACGCAGCAGCGACACTCACCTGAGATACTGCAGTTTCTAGAGAAGACTCATAACCATGTGCTGTGCCAATGACCTGAACCTTCGAAGTCTTGTTTTGAATTATTACAGCTTAGTTGGGTCATGAATCAGCTGCCGGGGGAGCATCTCAAGGAGGACTCGATATTACGGAGCATAGCCAAGAGTCCCTAAGCATACATTCATAGAGTTAAGCACCAATGGCATGAGTTCCAGGCCAACTACTAAGGCTGCGTACTTATGTTTACACAATGATGTTTGCAACCAGTTGTAGCAAGTGGACCTTAACGTTTTGGAGATCGACTAAAAAAACAGCAAGTGATCCGATTAAAGCCTTCTGCCAAAGTACAGGGCAACTTGGGATTTGGGGTCAGAGAAGGATCGGCTCCTTCTGTTCTCACTATTAGGAAAAATGGGAAAATAATTTCTACAGTACATACATCATAAGATTATTCTAAGGATCAAATGGGATTGTGTATGGAAAGTGTTTTGCAAATCTTCAAGTGCTGTGTAAATAGTTGTTACGATATTTTTGTTATCATCATGTACCGTCCTTATCTTTGTCATACCCTTGGCCTGGAGCAGGGGGTGGGGAACACTAAGTCTGAGCAGCTGGGAGGTTTTCATTTGATATTTTGACAAGTTCAGTGGAGTGTTAATTAATTTCTTCTTAAGCTACTATCCATATACTTTCTATATTTCAAAGTATTGACTGTATTGATCAAGAACCTGATTATTCAATATTAATTAATTTCTAATTATAGCCAAATCTTATTAACTCGGATCCTCCCACTGGTTCAGAACTAAGATAGAACTAACCTATGAGTTACCCTTGCCACTGTCTTTTAGACTTTGCATAGCAAATTAGGATAAAGGAGAGATTAGAGAAAATGTCTAAACTCCTAATGAAAATATGCTATTTTCAAGCATGCTCAAGCAATTTTGGCACATTCAATATTCTATAATTAATCAGCGTACTTATTTGACACCATTCATTCTGAGTTGTTAAACTGACTTTCAAGTATGTGATTTTCATGATCATAAGGTTTGAGAATTGAAAGAAATTTAGAAATCTAGAAGTGGAAGGCACCTCAGAGGCCATGTGCTCAATGCACTGAGAAATTGAAGCCCAGGGAGGTTAAATAAATTGTCAAAGGACACACGGGTAGTAAACATGCAACTATTTCCATCAAGTTCTATGGAAACCTTATCCCAACCTCCATGACAGGGGTCATCAGGACTCTCCTGCAACATGTCTAGTGACAGAACAATATATATCCCTTTTCAAAGTAGCCCATTCTATAGTTCAAGAGTTCTAATTATTCAAGCATGACCTACACTTGGCCAGAAGCTACCTTCCCATTGGCCTTGGCTCTTCCCTGTGGTGTCATACAGAATAAATCACTTCTTTCTCTTACTTAAAAACCCTTAATATTTAGACAAGTATCATCTATCATGTAATTCTTCTTTTCTATGGGCTCAACACCCCCGGTTCCTTTAACTGGTTCTCATGATATGATTTTAATGATTCTTTACCAACTCAACTGAATTACTTTTCTTTGGACTGATTTTACACACTCACAAACACACATGTCGCATACACATACAAACATACATATACATGTCATGTACACACAAACATGCATGTACATTGTTATATACACATATGTAGTTACATATCAATGTGTGTTCCTATAGTACGTATCCATGTTTGTTCCCTGGTTTAGTCACAGAAATGTTACTTTGGCAAAGGAACAGATAAGGCAATTGAGTTTTGACGAAGTGAAATCACTTGCCCAAAGACTCACAGTTAGTAAGTGATCTAGGACCTGAGCTAGATATCATGACTAAATGAAATGTTAATTCCATTAAGGCACACTTCCAATTGTAAGCCATCTATGACCTGGTAGAAGGAGGGTCTTCATGAGTTACTATGTCTTAAAAAGTCATGATGAGGGGAGGCAGCTTAGTGGGAGTGGATAGCAGGCTGTGCTCATAAATTATAACACTCGCCTCTAATTTATAATGACTGTGTGACCTTGGGCGAACTCCATATTGCTCCAGATAGTTCTCCAAGATTGAGATAACAGTGCAAGTATTCATTTGCATTAGTAGAGGGAAGTTTTATTTTTCCTTCCAGTGCCTATACCAATGGAAGAACTAGTCCAGTTCCAAAACAATAACATTCATTAAGTAGCGGACAAACTTCTGTAAAGAAACCTCTCGAAAACTCGATAGGCTGGTCCTTGTCATACAGAACTGAAGTCTTTCCACTTTGCATAACAATGACATAGCATGAGAATTCATTGTGGCACTATGGAAAGATCACTGAGTCTGAAGGCAGAGGATTCAAGTTCAAATACTGCCTGCTGACCATTACTCCATGCCTGAATATTTGCAAATCACCTGGCCTATAAGAGCATCACTTTCCTCATCTGTGAAATAAGGGGATGTACTAGAGGCCTCTAAATTCCCTTCCAACTCTCAATGTATGATTGCATAGTCAGAGCACCATGTTAGAGGAAGGCTAGTCTCAGAGTCTTTTCAAAAAATGGAAGATTATAGTTTGGCACTTTTTGTTCTTGGTGAGCCCAGGTTGGTTTCTAGTAAGTACCTATGATTCCTTGTTAAGTCTACTAACTTGGAGTAGTCCCATTTAATTCAGTTCAGTAGACATTCATTGAATGGCTAATATGTATAAGATAATATACTACATACTAAAAGACAAGATCAGTCAATCAGCAAGCATTTATTAAAAGCTTCCTGTATGCCAGGTACTCTGTCAAGTCCCAGGGAAACAAAGAGAGGTCAAATCATGGCCCCTGCCCTTAAAGAACTCTCATTCTAATGGAAACAACATACAAATATGTCTTCTATAAGACAACAGAAGGTAAATGGGATTAGTCTCAAAGGAAAGGCAATGTCTGTGAGAGGCATCTGGTAGAAAGTTGGATTTGAACTGAGTCTTGAAGGAAGCCAGGAAACTAAGAGGTAGGGGTGAGGAAGAAGAGCATTTCTGGCATGGAAGACAGTCAGTGAGAAGTCATGGAGGTGAGAAGTAGAGCATCATATGCAAGTCAGCAGCAAGAAAGCTATGATCTCTGCATTGTAGAATATATGGCGGGGGATAGTAAGGTGTAACATGTCTGGAAAAGTAGGAAGGGACAAGGTTGTGAAGGACTTTAAAAGCCTAGAAGAGGATTTTATATTTAATCTTCAAATGAAAAGAAAACTACTCGAGTTCATTGAGTAGGGGAGTGACTGATCACATGAGCTTGAAGATCTCTTTAGCAGCTGAGTGGAGGATGAAGCAGAAAGAGTCTTGAGGCAGAGACTAACCAACAGGTATTGCAGTAGTCCAGGTGTAAAAGGGAAAAAGCCAAATAGAAAAGGGACAAGGGTAGGAAATGGAAATCCATGGTTTCATAGAGAACACAGGCATGAGGCAAATGAGGTCTGCACCAGGACAGATGCTGGATGAGTGGAGAGAAGGGGAGGGATAGGAGGGTTTTGCAAAAAGAGAAGCAGATAAAACTTGGCAATGGATTGAATGTTTTGTATGAGAGGAAGTGGAAGGACAAGGATGACACTGAGGTTTCAAGCCTGGGATCTTGGGAGCCTGGGAAACAGTGGTACCCTCAACAGGAAAAAAAAAAAAAGTTCAAAGAGTCAGGAAAAAAAACACACCCAAGCATTTTTTAAGTGCTTGCTTTGTTTCAGGCATTGTGCAAAACAAGGGGGGACCCCTTCCCCTAAGAAGTTCACAAGTTAATAAAAGGGATAAACATGTTTAAGATTACTTTTATGTAAGACATAATGCAAAAAAAAGTGAAGAAATTTCCTACTTAAATGCGATCAGAATTTTAAGAAGGGAGAAATCATACTGAGGCTTATATAAAAGATTATATACACAGATATGTGCGTGTTTGTGTGTGATTGTATATATGAATGAAGGATTCATGAAGAAAAGTTGTCCCAAATTATATATATGTATACACACAGTATATAACATATATACTCATATATATGAGCATATAACATATATACTCAATAATACATTATAAGTTATATACTGTGTATATGCATATGCACATGTTTATTATATGTATGAATTAATATATAATACATATAGCCATACTTATATATATTATATACATTGTGTATAGTATGGGGTGTGTGTGTGTGTGTGTGTGTGTGTGTGTGTGTCAGGTAGATCTGGGGGCAGGATGGGGTGAGGAGGAAATCATTCCTGGAATGGGGGATGACCAAAGGCATGGCAATGAATGTGAACAGGATGAGGATTCACACAAGATAAGTAGTCCAGTTTGTCTGAATCACAAATAATGTGAATGATTGTGGTATAGCTCTCAAATGATAGCTGCACACAGATTGTGGATTTCCTTAAAGCCCAAGATAAGGAGTTTCACTTTGCTCACCAGGCAATGGGGAACTGCTGAAGATTCATGAGTAGCAAGTGTAGCAATTAGAGCTCTGCGTTATGAAAATTACTCAGATGCAGTGTAAAGGATGCTTGGGAGCAGAGAGATGGAAGAAGCAGAAAGCCTAGTTACAAGTCTATTTTAGTCGTGTGCATGAGGGGGAATGAAGGGCTGAGCTAGGGGGACTGCTGTGAAGGGTAGAAAAGAGAGAAAGAATTTGAGATCCGCTGTGGAGAAAGAATTCATCAGATTTGGTTCCTGATTGAAGTCACTTAAACTCCCCCTGTTTCAGTTTCCTCATCTGTACAAGAAGGACATTAAACTAAATTGCTTCTAATGTCTCTTCCATTCTAAATTCATGGTCCTATGTAAGGATTAAGGATCCAGTAGCAGCAAATTTTTAGATGTTTTTTTAACCAAAAAGACAAGGAATGTGGTGGTGCCAGTAGCCTTAGTATGGAAGCTAAGGAAGGAATGGTAAAAGTTGGAGGTGGGATGCTGAATTCATTTGGGGACATGTTGGATTTTAATTGTTAACAGGATCCTGCATCTGCTAGAAAATTAGAAATATAAAATGGAGAGATATGCATTTTAGAGTTTTCTGAGAGTTGTAGGTAATTGAAACTATGGGAATAGATGAAACTTCAAAAAGTGGAAAAAACTCCCCTATGTTCCCACCCCCAAAACCCTTAAGTAATTCCCAAAGTTAGGGGACAGGTCATGGGATCATGGATTCTGGGTTGAAGGTATCTCAGAGGTTGTTGATTGCAACCCTTGCATTTTACAATAAGGAGCTAAAGCCCAGAGAGCTGAAGTCTCTTGTCCAAGGTCACACAGCTAATAAGTAGCAAAGTTGACACTGAAACTCTGGGGTCTCTGACTGTAAATAATCATCCATTCCCCTGTACCATACCTGTGGTGAAAGATGAGAAGTTAGTAGAGGCAGAAGAGATATGGATAAGAAGGTATCAGGACAACACTAAAAGCATGATGTCAAAAGCAGAGGGAGGAGATAATATCCAGAAAGAGAGGGGAAAGGAAGAATCCATAGGTTCAGATCCTAGAGAGAAGTCAAGGAAGATGAAGATGGAGAAATAACCATTGGATTTAGTGTAGGGAGTATGGGAAGAGAAGTAAAAGGCAAGCTATAAAAGTCTGAGGACCGAGTGGTTGGATGGGACACGGTGATCCTAAGGGGAGAATTTTTTTTCCCTTGGTGATTATCAGTTAAGGTAATACAAGAGACAATGATACTTCAAGAATCAGTAGTTTCAATGGAAATTGTTTTGTAGATGAAGAAGAGACACAGTGGAGATTTGAGAATCTTTTAAATAGTAGAGAAAAAGCAGGTGGAAGAATGAAGGGAAACAGGTGATTAATGACATTAGGAACTGGAGGAGAGATGAGGGCAGGCTTAAGAACACAGGTAGAGTCAGTGAACAAAGGATTAGCCTAGATAAAATGAGGGGTTTATGTTCTGAGCCCAAAAGGAATGAAGATACTATGAGTTGAGGTTCATGGAACTCATATAGGAGGACCTGATCTCAGTAAAAGAGGTGACATCATCTTCAGAGAGCACAAGATGAGGATGAATCTGGGACTTGAGCCATGAGATGTTTCTGAATGAAAAAGTTTCAGTGTGAAAGAGTTAATAAAAATCCTTAAAAGAATTACCTCACAGCGGTGAGAGCCCATTGAAAATTTAAAGAGCACAAATGTCAGTGAACCCAGTTAACTCAGTTTTTTATTTTGCTTTTCCCTCCATTTTTATTCATTGTGTTAGTAGGATGTAAACTCATCACTGTGGCATTCTCACTCTTCACATAGTTCAGTCAAGTCCAACTTGTCACCCAGCAGTGGATCTTAATAAATGAGGATTCACTATGCAGAGACATATGTACAAGCAATAAAAACAACCCTTCCCCTTAAGAAACTTACAAGTTAGTCAGCTGTGAACAGATGACATTTAACATGCTTTGTTATAGGAGTGAACCTAGCAACTGGTATTACCCAAGTCACTTTGTTTCTCTAAGCCTAAAATGGGGATGAAATTCAAGTACTTGTCACTGCATTGTTAAAAGAGAAGTGCTTTATATACCTCGTGTTTGTCGTTCGTTGCCGAAGAAGACCATGCCATTGGAGAAATGAGGACATGACTTTTGAATCAAATATTCCCTTGTAAAAGCCAATCTGACCATCGGTGGCCAAATGGAATTGGAGTGTAGAGTATTTATATACCTTAAAGTACTGTGAAAATGTAAAATATAATTATTGTCAATAATGACAATGCTGATGATGGTATTTCCTGTAAGGGACAGACTTCAGAGGCTACTATATGGTGTTGCCATAACTTCCACCACTATGTTACTGCGATCATTTGACTGTCTCCTCGAAACAGCAACAATAAATATCCAGGGATATGCCCAGCCCTATCCCTACAGAGAATGTACCACAGGGTACCATTTCATTTGCATCTGCAGCAAACCACCCCCACCCACCCAACTCAAAGCATCATCCTGGATGTGATAATGGCAAAGCATTGACTTTCATGTCCTTTGGGAAAATGAGGCTTCCATATTTTATATATTGTCAAACTCATTTGATATATTGGCTGGCTTAACTGAATTTCTTTTCCACCTCATTTCTCTTTTTATTTTATTCTTTCTTACAAGAAATAGCTCACTAGATAGGAGAGGAGGTCATACTATATTTGAAAATGGTGGTCATATAAAAACAGAACATACAGAGCAGATTTTGTTTCAATGGGGATTTAATTCTCTCCCCCTACCACAATGTCTCTGAAATAGTCACTAAACCACTTTGCATTTACGTTCCCAAAGAAGAAGGTGTTGTTGATTGGTCTTCTCGTTTTGCTTTTCCCTAAATAAGCAGACACATGCCTAAGATCTCCATATGGGCTGGGCTGGTTCAGGTAGATACCAGGTAAATTGTTGACTGAATGAACTTCACCTTTTTTTTTAAAAGAAGTTTCGTATTACATTAGCCAACTTAAACTACAAAATGCACCTTGTTTTCGTTACTCTTCCATCATGTCAGCCACATCCAGTTCTTTGTGACTCCCTTTGGCAGAGATACTGGAGTGGTTTGCCATAAACTTCTCAAGTTCATTTTACAGATAAGGAAACTGAGGCAAACAGGATGAAGTGAGTGCCACCTAAGTGCCTGAAAGACACCGTATTTTTAGCCAAAGTCATTCTTTGGTGTTTATCTGATTCTGTTATAACTGTTTAGATCAAAAGAAAGATAATCAACCTTTACTTGTAGCCAATAGAGCAAATGGGAATTTGTAACTCATTTGAACAATTGTGTGTGTCTGTGTTTGTGTGTTTTTGTGGGTGTGAGGGTGATTATTGGGCTTTTCTGTTTTCTGCTTTTGAATAGAGTGAAATGTGCCAAAGTCAAGTAATAGAGAATCTGATTGTTTCTTTGAGCTTTCAGAAGGATGATTATCCTGAAATATTAGAAATCAGAGATAAGAACTAGGTCAGATTGTATTCAGAAATCTGCAATAGTTTCTAGGAAATCCTTCAAGTCACTGTTGGAGTTCACAAGCCTCACTGGCCACAATGCCTTTGGGGGATGGGACTCCTAATCATTTCTAGTGCCAGATGATTAGCATGCAGGCAAAGATGGTGGGCAGAAGGAAGAGACAGCAGAGCAAAGTCTTGGGACATAAACCAAGGTACTAGCGACATTTTATTGCGAAAAACAAAGCATCGCATTTTGCCATTTTCATATTTGGAAATTTGAGTTAAAATAATTTTAAAAGTAATGAATGATAAAGTATTATATATGTATATGTGTGCATATATGTGTATTTTTTCCTCTGATACTCCAATATTGCCACTCTTCCAAATGGAAACATTTAGAAGTTTATCTCCACAGTCTGGATATACAAAAAAGAACTGAAGGAAATAAAGTAATAATATTTATAAACAAAGTGAAAGATCCAAGTAATTGTTTACAGATTCTATCTGGGAGAAAATTGAATTTGTAATCTGAACTAAGTCCAGGTATATTGAGGTGAAAAAGACTTTGTTGTTTCTGATAGAAGAGTGATTTTTAAGCAAGAAGGGATGACAGCATATATCCTGGAGACATTTTATAGAAATATATTTTTAATTGCCATAGACACATTTGGTTTAACAGCCCTGAGGGTATTGCATTTAAGTAATGAACCTCAAATTTTCTTAAGATAGTAAGGGCCTTTAATTCAGTTTTACCTCAGACAAGTAAACTGAAAATGCTTTGAATAGCACCTGATATTCTGGGATCTCAGCTCAAATACCGATGCTTTGCTCTGATGGCTAACCCAAATCATTTATGACAACAGCCAAACTTACCGGACAACAACGGCTGTGATTCAGTAAGATTGTTTATGACAGCCATCTTTAGTATTATAGAGTCTGGGTACCCAAGGAAACAGCCACAAGCACTCATATGGGCTCTGCCTGTAGTTCATTCCTGAGGGCAACCCTCAACCTTCCGAGGCAGACCATTGCACTTTATGACAACTTTGGGAATAGGAATTGTCCCTTTTTCTGAGCTTTCATCCATGTCTTTTAGTTCTGCCCTCTGCAGCCAAGTAGACAAGACTAATCTCTCTTGCTCAAGACAACCCTTCAGATCCTTGAAGAAGATAGCTCACCTGCTCCATCCTACACCCTCCAAGAGAAGTCTTCTCTTCTCCAGATTTAATATGCAAATTACTTCAAATGATAGCCCTTGGGTGCTAGTTCATCCGTAAAATTTCTAAAATGTGTCACCGAGAATTAACCATGGCATTATAGCTGTAGAATGGTCAGAGCAGAATACAATGGGATTATCACCCTCTTGGGTCTCTCACACACTTTCTCCCTCAATGACACTGTTAGCTCATTTCAACCTTGGGGTCAAGTTACATCGACAAGCATTGATTAAGTGCCATCTGTGTGCCAGTTGAGAATGCAAAGAAAAGGGGAAAAAATCGTCTCTGCCTTCAAATGGCTCACAGTTAATGAGGAAGATTAAAATCTCCAGATTAAAAAAAAATTAAATTGTGATTTTAACTATTGCCAACAAATACGAATATTTCAATATGTGAAGAAAATAGAAAAATTTGCATAAGCCATGAGTTTCTATCAAATATGTTTTGTTTGATGACACATAGGTAAGTGATATATACACACGTACCACACACACATATGCACACACAGACATATATACATATAGGTTGCACAGTGCATTTGAGCTGGAGTCAGGGAGATCTGTGTTTGAATTCTGTTTCAGACAGATCTAAGTTTGAACCTTTCTCAGCCTCAATTTCCCCATCTGTAAAATGAGGGTAATAAGAGTGAGTAAATAAAAATAATACTCTTATAGTATATAACTATATAATACTGTCTTATAGTATATAACTATAACAAGGTTATCATGTGGATCAAATGAGATACTGTGCAACTTTATAAAATTCTGGCTATTATTATTATACATGTAGATATGAATATGCATATGAAAACATATTTAATGGAACAAGATAGCAACAAAATTGTGAATAAAAAAACAACTCCAGATCTTTTTCAGATGCATTGCAAAGTAGCTGCAACTAGCGGGAAAGCATAACCATGTTCCTTAACTACTCCTACCCCCACTTTCTTCATGTGTAAAATGAGGATTCTCACCTCAGTGAACTCTGAGTTTCCTTCCAATCCTACAGTTTTTTGGCCCATTCCATTCCTTCATAGTTGAAATCAACATGTTTTGGGCAGTGGGTGAGAAATCTTTCTAGGTTGCGGTAGTTTATGACTCGTCACCCATTCCAGCCTCCTATTAATAATTTTAAAAAATTATGTTAGTTGTCACCAAGAGACATGAAGGGTATGCCGACAGGCAAGAGGTCAGGTGGGAAAATGGGATGGCCCAGTCTGTTACCAAGTCAATAGCTGTATGTGTGTGTATGTGTGTGTGTGTGTTTGTGCGTGTGTGTGTTCAGTAAAGCTGCTAAAGCCAGTCAGAGACCTCCAGCCTCCCTCTGCCCTTCACTGCACACAGAGCCATTTGGTTAGTAATGTTTATTAGGCCGACATGGAACTCTTTTAAGATTCAGAAGCTGATTTCCGTGGAGGCTTTCAAGGCAGCAGGTAGCATTTAACCACATTCCACAGCACAGCCTTCAGGACAAACACCTTTTACATCCACACAAGTCATGATCGCCACTTGGGGGAGAATGTTCCAGATTCATCTGAAGATGTGCATATGGGAGGCCACCTGGAGCCCTTCTGTGCCCTTTACCATTGTCATAAGCGTGATGAGAAGCAGTGGATAAAACACTGGAGTCCAGAAAGCCTGGGTTCTCATCCCATCTCTAATGCTTACTAGCTATGTCTGGGCCTCAGTTCCTCATCTGTTACATGAGAGCTACACCAGGAAGCTTCTATAGCCCCTTCCGGGTCAATCATTATATTACCAACCCCATCATCGTTACTGCCCTCACACATTTATTGTAGAATATAGTAGGTAACATTTATATGGTTCTTACTGTGTGCCAGGCACTGTGATTAGCTCACTTGATACTTCCAACAATGCTGGGAGGTAGGTACTACTATGATTCCCATTTAGTTGAGAAAACTGAGGCAGACAGGGGTTAAGTGACTTGCCTTAGGTGGTGGTTGTTTAGTCATTTCAGTTGTGTCCGATTCTTCATGACCTCATTTGGGGTTTTCTTGGTGAAGATACTTGAATGGTTTATCATTTCCTTCTCCAGATTGTTTTACAGATGAGGAAACTGAGACGAACAGGGTAAAGTGACTTGCCCAGAGTCACACAACTAGAAACTTCCTGTGACTAGATTTGAACTCAGATCTTCCTGATTTCAGGCCCAATGTTCTAACCACTGTGTACCCGAATTGTGCAATATGCTGAATAGCCAAACAATCCAAAGAGACCGTCCCTGCCCTCAAGGAGCTTATAACCTAAAGGGACACATATTCACAGTAAGAAGCCTCTTGGCTTTCTTGTACCTCCTAATTATTTTTGTGTTCTGTGGGACATGTACGATTCTGAGAGTTCTCAAAGTAAATCAAGGGATTTTTTTTTTAATTATCTCTTTGATCCATAAAGCACTTTTCTCATGGCTCTGCCTCACACAAGGCACTATCTGAGGTGTTGTGGATACTAAGACAAAATGAAGAAGTTCATGAATTAAAGGCTACCAAGGCAAATACAACATTTAGACAGATAATTTCAAAGTAAGGTGTGGAAGGAGGTAGCACTAATTAGGGATGTCAGGAAATGCTCCCCAAAGGAAGTATCACCTAAATCAAGGCTTAAAGAAAGCTAAGGATCTAAGAGACAGAATTGAAGAAGGGATGCATTCCAGGAACATGGCACTGCTAATGCAAAGGACTCTAAGTGAAAGATGAATCCTCAGTTGAGGGAGCAGTAGGTATTTTGGATAAAGTAGGTGGCATATAGAAAAATAGAGGACTTTTGAAAGTAAAATACTAGGATCCATCAACGAAATTGTCAGTGCTTCCCTTCCCACATTCTACAATTCAGCCTAGCATACCACATTCTATCTTCTATCTCTACTGGATGTTCTTCCTGGCAGGAATCTACTTCTTCATCACCTCCAGCTCTTAGAATCCTTTTGTTCTCCTCAAAATTCAGCCCAGTAATTACCCTCTGCACAAAACCTTTCCTAGTTACTCCTCACACATATTGACATCAGCTGCTAGTACCCCTTCTCCCAATTTACCTAGCATTTATTATATACACATGTGGTCCCTCACCCCCATAGGATCTAAGCTCCTTGAGGGCAGAGTTTATTAATTTCCTTTAATCTTTTCATCTTCCGCACCTAGCTCACTCAGTGTCTGGCAGAGGGTGGGTGCTTAATAAATGCTTTTTTCTTGATTGAATCCAATTTCACAAGTTTCTGTATCTGAAAAAGGGCACACATCCCTCTTTGGTTAAGCTGGCCTGGAGATAGAGCTTTATGAACTTTGGTTGACAGAAAACATTTGCATATCCAATTTTCAGTTGGCATTCTATCTGTGAGAACATAGGAAATATGGCGACATTTAGAGACAATGAACTTGGGTTCAAATCTCAGATGGGCTTCTCCTTATCTGTATTACCTTGGGCAAGTCATTTCATTTCTCTTTTCCTCAGTTTCTCATCTAGTAAAATAAAGGGTTAGACAAGATGGCCTCTAAGGGGCCAATTCAAAATCTACATCTTTCCATCATTTGGGCATAACTTTTGAGAGCCCAAGGTCACACACACACACACACACACACACACACACACACACACACACACGCACACACACCAATGAGGCATCTGAAATGGACTTTGGAATAGCAAACTATATAACAGACATTTCCCTATAAGGAAAACTGAGCATCGTAAAAATCAGTGGTTTTAGGTTGTGGCACTGAAGAAGACTTTTGACAGTCTCTTGGATAGCAAGGAGATCAAATCAGTCAATACTTAAAGAAACCAATTCAGACTATTCAGTGGAAGGTTAAATACTGAAGCTAAAGCTTAGATACTGTATCAGTAAGCACCCCAACATACACAGGGAGGCCTAGTATCCTAGGTTCTTAGATCTGTAATCATAAAAGGAAAGGCAACTTTTGAGGGGTTAACAATCACTTTAATCAAGCACATATATCATTCACCTAGCTCAGGGGAGTCAGCACCTTGAACTTTAGAGAAAATATAGAGAAATCAAAGATCAACAGACATGGCTTCCTCTGTCTGACCATAATCAATGCCTATATCACAAATCAACAGACAGGTCCAACTGTCTGACCAACATTTGGGTTTTCAAAGTTTTAATTTGGGACTGCTTAGCAGCTTCCCATAGTCTCATCTACCACACAAACCTTCTTCCAAAAACTAAGCCCCCAAAGTAAAACCTCACCCTCAGAGTCTTTTTAAAGCCACAGGGCATCACATCCCTAGAGAGCCAGTGCCTCATTAACA
Source organism: Bettongia penicillata ogilbyi (assembly GCA_023548195.1). Taxonomy (NCBI): domain Eukaryota; kingdom Metazoa; phylum Chordata; class Mammalia; order Diprotodontia; family Potoroidae; genus Bettongia; species Bettongia penicillata. The sequence continues at coordinate 1,673,426 of JAJHZJ010000167.1, read as the reverse complement.
AAAGGTGTGGGCCTTCCTACAAATCTTCCCAGGCCCATGGCAGCTAGGTGGTGCAGTGGATAGAGAACCAGGGCAGGAGTCAGGAGGACCTGAATTCAAATCTCACCTCAGACACTTGACACGCACTAGCTGTGTGACCTTGGGCAAGTCACTTAACTTTAATTGCCTCATCCTGGGTCATCTCCAGTCATCCTGAGGAATATCTGGTCACTGGCTTCAGATGGCTCTGGAGGAGAAGTGAGACTGGTGACCTGCACAGCCCTCCCTCTCTCAAAACAAAGTCAAGTGCAAGTCATGTCATTATTTCTCTGATGGCATGATCTTTGGCAACGAAGGATGAACACACACACTCAGGCCCAACAATGGGTGGGAAAGGTCCTCCTTACTCACATTATTCAATGGCAATTTTAGTAAAACAGAAACAGCAAAAGATCCTACTTTGCTTGCCACTTACAAATACTTTGACTGTGAGAAGACAGGACTCATTGGAAGCCCCTGATGTTGGGAAAGATTGAAGGAAAAATGAGAAGGTGACAGCAGAGGATAAGTTGAATAGATAGTGTCATGGGAACAATGAACATAATCCTGGATAGACTTTGAGAGATAGTGGAGGATACCTGGGGTCATTAAGAATTGGACCCAACTGAACCAATGAGCAACAAGAGTAGGAGTTCAGAAATGGACGAAGAAGAGAAAATCATTAATCTGTGCAGCTGGGATGAACAGAATTCTAAGAAAGTTGAGTGGGTTATGTGGTCTGGTTTGGGATCATGGAATAAATGGACAGGTTGCAGCAGTTTGGGCCTCAAAGGCTATATTGTGGCTTAGAATAAATTTACCAGGATCTTCCCCCATCCCAGTTTTTGTTCATCAAAAAACCCAGCAGAACAGTAACAACAAAATACCTCACCTCACACAACGTTTTGTGTGTATATGTGTGTGTCTGTGTGTATGTATGTGTGTGTATGTGTTTGTGTAGGTGTGTGTGTGTGTACCTTCTCAGTCTTGATTTATACCTGAGATCAGAAACACAATTGCTTAGCCTTTGAGTAACTACATCCTAAAACGATGGAATAATTTCCAGCTCATCCTGTTGCCAAAAGTGTTGTTATGGTGAGACTCTTGTCTCTGCCTGCAATGCTGAGTAGCTCAGATGGACTGAAATTCAGATAAGCATTTACGCTTCTGGATACTAACATAAAATTAACCTCCAGGTTTTCCTAGCAACCATTGTAACCTCAAGTCCTTTGGATTAGCCTAGATTTTTCCATAGACGTATGAATAGCCAATTTTTCTTTGTACGCTTAGCTTTTCAGAAAACACATTTTTTTAATTGAAAGCCTGGATTAATACGGGTTTCTCGGAGCCAAAATATCCTGGTTTCCTTGGTTCCTGCTGTTTCATTTCAGTCAAACCTTTCCCATTGTCTTGAAATTGCTTTTTAACAAAGTAATAAAAGTTGAGTTTTTAAGGAAAGCTTTTAGCTTCATGTTCTTTCCTGCAGAATCAGTGACTTGTTTTTATAAACCATTTCTTTAATAGCCGTAAAGCCTTCAGGTGTTTTAATATAGTTTGACTTTGAAATATAGTATTTTCACATTTTGAGTCAAGTGCTTACCAACTCATAAAGGATTATTTGGCCTATAATGTTAGCTGACTTCCATCTTAACTCTGTCTCTTCTACCTCTAAGTACCCTGGTCACAAGTCACTTATGTTCTCTGGACCTCAGTTGCCTCATTTGTAAAATGAAGGGGTTGAGCAATCACCTCTATGATTCCTTCTGGCTCTGCTTCAATAGCTTCAGAATTTTGAGGCCCTATTAATGAGGAGAGTAGACAAAAAGATGAGGCATCACGAAGGGAAAGGGTGGTTGAAAACTCCTACATGTCTTATACAAGTTGATGCTACCTCCAAAAGAATTAGGGTACCAAAAAGACTATTTTATGGAGAACTCACATGGGGAAGTTATCATATGGAGGTCACAAGAAGCAATACAGGGATATCTTCAGGATCTCTCTCAAGAACTCTGAATTTGACTGTGTGACATGGGAGACACTGGCACAGGATCACTCAGCATATAGCATGCCCACATCTATAAGCAAAGGAGAATTGAGATAGCATGAAAAAAACAGAGGATGAACAAATTTGGAGTAACCATCCCCAATATTCACACCAACTATCTGTGCCCAACTTGTGGTAGAGCATTCCGAGGTCATATTGGTCTGATCAGCCATAGTGGGACACACTGAAACTTCACTTTATCATGGGAATGTCACTTTGGTCCTCTCTGAGAACCAAGGACAACAACCAACCAAGATATCCTGGACAAGTTGATGCTACCTCCAAAAGAATTAGGGTATCTAGTGTACTGTTTTAGGAGAAGAAGGATAGACTTAATTATTGGCCTATTTCTTTTGGCAATTAATTTATTTTCCTAAAATGTGTTAATGAGAACATTAAATGAAATGTCACATGGTTTGTTAGTGAGAAGTCCTTGTATGGGATTTTTTCATCCTCAAATCCTTTCCAGTTAGTGGATAATCTTCAAATCAATTATTCCAGGTTGGAAACTCATCCTTGGCTTGTAGCAGAGTATCCTAGTGGAGAGCATAAGGCAGAGGACACAGGAATTTTCTCTTCCTGGTCTGATATTTGACTGATATTTCCCCCCAACTTTTCACAGTTTATCTGCCCACTTTAAAGTTTAGCTTACTACACAACATAAAATATAAGAGAATAAAGAATCAATTCTCCATGTGACTACAGCAAAATGACCTTCTGATGGTTAAGAGACTTAGAAGATTCTCATTCACAAAACTTATCTACAGCTTTTTCAATTACCAGTGAGATTCACAATGTTGGTCAAAAACAGGTCCTTTAGTTCAAATAATAGATATCTCAGTATTAACAGGGAAGGGAAAGAGGAAAGGAATACATATTTATATAGCATCTACTGTCTGCCAGGCACTGTCAAGCACTTTACAAACATCTCTCTCTTTTTACATTTATTCTTTATTTTTTAGCATTCTTTTCTTTTTTAAATTTGTAGATTCTCTCCCTCCTTCTCACTCCCTCCCACCCCCTGAGAAAACAAATTATATATTTATGTTACTGTGTATATTGTTCTGGTTCTACTCATTTTGCTTTGCATCAGTTCATGTAAGTCTTTTCAGGTTTTTCTGAGAGTATCCTGATCATTAGTTCTTATAGCCCAATAGTATTCCATTATAATCATATAATTGTTCATCCATTCCCCAGCTGATGGGCATTCACTCAGATTCCATTTTTTTGCCACGACAAAAAGAGCTGGAACAAATATTTTCTGTACAAATAGGTTCCTTTCTTTTTTAAAAAAATCTCTTTGGGATACAGACCTAGCAGTGTCATTGCTGTGTCAAAGCATATGCACATTTTTGTAACCCTTTGAGCATACCTCCATGTTTCTCTCCAGAATGGTTCAACCAGTTCACAATTCCACCAACAGTGCTATAGTAGCTCAATTTTCCCACATCCCCTCCAACATTTGTCAATTTTCTTTTCTGTCACATCAATCAATCTAGTAGGTGTGAGGTGGTACAGCTGAGTTGTTTTAATTTTCATTTATTCAATAAATAGTGATTTAAATCATTTTTCATATGACTACAAATGCCTTTGATGACATCTGAAAACTGCTTGTTCGTATCCTTTGACCATTTATCAATTGGGGTATACATGTAGCATTTTTGATATGTGTGAGGTGGTAACTCAGTTCTGTTTTACTGGTCTTTCTCTTAACAATAATGATTTAGAGCATTTTTTTCTTCTAACTATAGATAGCTTTGATTTCTTCTGAAAACTGCCTGGTTGTATCTGTTGTTGCTCTTGCTGTTTGGTAGTTTCAGTTGTATCCAACTCTTTGGGATCCCATTTAGGGCTTTCCTGGCCAAGATATTGGAGTGATTTGGCATTTTTTTCAGGTCTTTTTACAAATGAAGAAATCAAAGCAAATAGGATTAAGTGACTTACACAGCTAGTAAGTGTTTGAGACCATGCTTGAACTCAGATTCTTCTGACGCCAGTTCATTTGCTCTATTTCCATAGCGCTATACCTCTTGACCACCCATCAATTGGGAAATGACTCCTATTTTTATAAATTTGACTCAGTTCCCTAAATATTCAAGGAAAGAGGCCTTTATTGGAGAAATTTGATGTATTTTTATATTACTTCATCATTTATGGTACCATTTAGCAAAATGTAGTTTTGCTGATTATCTCTTTTAATTAGGTCAGTTTTTGCTTTTACTTTGAGATCAAGATTGCTACCTCTATTTTTTGTTTTGTTTTGGTTTTTACTTCAGCTGAAACACGATAGATACTTCTCCATTTTGCATGTGTCATTCTGTTTTAAGTGTCTCTTATAAACAACATATTGTTGGATTCTTCTTTCTAATATATTCTGCTATACACTTGCATTTTATGAATAAGATCATCTCATTCACATTCATAGTCATGATTATTGTATATTTTCCTCTATCCTGTTTTCTTCTGTTTGTTCTTTTTCCTTTCTTTTCTTCTTGTGCCTCCTCAAAAACATATTTCATTTCTAACCATTGCCTCCCTTCATCTGCCTTCCCTTTTATCAGCCCTTCCCTTTCTCTAATCCCCTTTCTCTCCTGTTTCCCTGTTGGGTAAGATAGATTTCTATACCCAACTAATATGTGTGTGTGCATGTGTGCGTGCATGCGTGCATGTGTGAATGTGTGTGTGTGTGTGGGGGGTCTTCACTTTTTGAACCAATTTCTATGAGAGTGAGGTTCAAGCACTGCCTGCTTCCACCACCCATTTCCTCTTCCATTGTGCTTTTCCTTGCGTACCTCTTTTATGTGAGATAATTTTCCCCATTTTTACTTTCATGCTCTCTCTCTCTCTCTCTCTCTCTCTCTCTCTCTCTCTCTCTCTCTCTCTCTCTCTCTCTCTCACTCCAGACTCCTTCTAACTGTCTTAATAATGTTAAAATTCTTAGGAATTAGCAAGATGTGTCATTTTCCCATATAGGAATGTAAACCATTTAACATTACTGAGTCCCTTATGATTACTCTTTCATATTTACCTTTTCATGCTTCTCTTGAGTCTTCTGTTTGAATATCAGATTTTCTATTCAGCTCTGGTTCTTTCATCAGGAATACTTGGAAATTCTCTATTTCATTAAATATCCATGTTTTCTCCTGAAGAATTATGCTCAATTTTGCTGGATAGGTTATTCCTCATTGTCATCCCTGCTCCTTTAGTTTCTGGATAATCATATTTCAAAACCTCCACTCCTTTAACATGGAAGTTCCTAAATCTTTTGCAATTCTGACTGCAGTTCCATGATATTTGATTTGTTTCTTTCTGGCTACTTGCAATATTTTCTCCTTGACTTGAGAGTTCTAGAATTTGACTATAATATTCCTGGAAGTTTTTATTTTGGGATCTCTTTCAAGAGGTGAGCAGTGGACTCTTTCAATTTACATTTTACCCTCAGTATGTTGAGGCAGTTTTCCTTGATAATTTCTTGGAATATTATGTCTAGGCTCTATTCTTTTTAAGTCAGAGCTTTCTGGTAGTCCAATAAATCTTAAATTATTTCTCCTCGATTTTTTTTCCAAGTTGGTTGTTTTTCCAATGAAATATTTCATATTTTCATCTTTTTTTCAGTGTTTTAACTTTGTATGATTATTTCTTCTTGTTTCATAGAATCATTAGTTTCCATTTGCCAAATTCAAATTTCTAAAATGATATTTTCTTCAATATTTTGGGGCCTCTTTTTACCAAGCCATTAATTTTCCTTTCATAATTTTCTTGTATCACTTTACTTTCTTTTCACTTGTTTTCCTCTACTACTCTTATCTATTTCTTTAACTCTTCCATTAATTCTTGTTGGGTTTGGGTCAAATGAACATTTTTCTTGGAAGCTTTACTTGTAGCTGTTTTCACATTGTTGTCTTCTTCTAAGTTTATGTCTTGAACTTCCCTGCTACTATAGTAACTTTTGTCAAGTTCTATTTCTATTGTTTTCTCATTTTCCCCAGCCAGTGTCTTCACTTTGAACTTTACATTCAAATTGTTAGGCTTTACTTACCTTGGGGTGGAAAAACACTGTCCAAAGCTGTAGAATTTTTTTGTGCTATTGTTTTCAAGGTTAATTCTGGAGGTCTGCAAGTTTTTTGTGTTTCTAAGGTGGTATAATCCTGGGAAAGGTATGATCACTGTTCTCTGGTCTTTTCTAAGGAAGAGCCCTTGCTCTCCTACAGCCACAAGTACTAGTGCTCCTCTTAACCAGGGCCTCTGCTCCCTTGCAGCCAACCACATATGCTCCAGAACTGTGTATGGATAGCACAGTTTCTGATCAGCATCATCCGTACCCAGTGCCAACAAATATCTGTAATCTTTTTCTGGTCATTTGTCTGACTTTCTTACCATCTCTAGGCTGAGAGCTCCTGAAGTTGCTACTGCCATTGCTCCAGCTGCCTCCAAGACCTACTGCTGGTCCTCCTGCCATGCCCTAGGCCTATACCTGCCCTAGTGTCACAGATCTTGGCTGAAGACTTCCCAAACTATCTTAGGCTGCATAAATATCTCCCTCTTACCTTCTGTTGGCTCTGCCTTTCCAAAATTTGATTTGAGATATTATTTTAAAGTTGTTTAGAGGGGAATTTGGAGAGAGTTCAGCTGGGTCTCAGCCTGTACTCTGCTATCTTTGCTCCACCTCTACAAATACTGTCTCATTTGATCTGCACAACAACTCTGGGAAATAGGTGCTGTTTTTATCCCATTTTACAGATGATGAAATTGAGGTAGAAAAAGGCTAGGTGACTTGCCCAAGAATCACCCATTTAGTAAGCATCTGAAGTTGAATCTGAACTCAGATCTTTGTGATTCCAGGTCAAATGCTCTTTGTACTATGCCACCTAGCTTTTTCAAATGTGTACATATAATGTATACTATTATATAGTTTTGAATCAATAGGGTTGAATATATGTATATAATATTCAAAGTTAATACCAACATACCCATATCTATGTTTATATGTGTGTATATATGTATATATAATATATACATATATAAAGGTGTATCTATTATATAAATATGTTATGTGATCTTATATGAAACAGTTTTTTATACATATATAATGTGTTTCTCACATAATACACATGCATATGTTTTATACATACACATAACTATCATACACTAAGAGGTAACCTCAAATTATATTTGTCTAAGAATAAAGTCTTGTATTAGTATTAAGTCAAATAAACTTCCCAAATTATCTTTCAGGTTTTTTTATTATGGCTTTAAAAGCCAGATATTTCATGTCAATATCCACCCAACAACTGCAGAATGAAATACTTTCCATCTGATTTGTCTAACATTGCTCCTGTTCCCATTAATGAAAGAAATGGATAGACTGAAGCCAAGGTCCTCCTGTCAGTTGGCTGAACAAAGCTGGAAAATGCTGTGGCTTTTATAGGCCTTCTGCAGCACAGGTTTTCTGTCAGTGTCTTGAATTACTCCCATTACAATGATTACCTTTAATCGTAGCCCTCAAGTACATTTGGAACTCTGCAAGTTTGATGTCTTAACAAATCAGGTTTTGTACAAATAATTTTATACAATAAAGATATTATAAAGTTATTACCTCCATGAGTAATATTGACAAAAATATTGTATAAAATTATTCTTTTCAATAGTCTAGGAGAAGGAAAGGCCATCCCCATGATGAAAAAAAATTACAAACATTTAAGATGCTCTAAGAATTTATTGTTCATTCCTTTTTGAGACCACCTGTGATTCACACATCTTAGAATATCTGTGTGCCTATATTGTCATCTCACCATTCTCTGATTCATTCATTGAAACAGTCTCAGGAATGTGTATGAAGAAGAGAAAATAATTCTATGTTTTCCTAGGATTATTACCTCAAACCAAAAGAAAGGTTTAGAAGATGATGGTAGTATCCAACCTATTTTAAGCTGGCAGACTCTAGCTATGACACAAGACCCTCCCAGTGCCCTCCCTCCCTCCCACCCCCAGTGATTAATACTGAAGTGGTAGATATTTGCTTTACAATAAATTGGTTTAAAAATTGATGCTTGAAATGGAGAAGTGGGAATAACTATTTATTTCATCAGCTTATATGTTTAACAAAAGAGGACTAGAATATACTTATTTATATACATGGAGTGTCTCCCCAGTAATCTCCTTGAAGTATAAGTATTTCTTCACTTTTGCTTCTATGATCTTAGCACTTAGCACATAGAATACACTTAATAAATATCCTTACATACAGAATGTACTTAATAAATGTGTTGAATTGAAATTAAATAGACATAGTTATCTAGCCTCAATTTCGATTCCAAAAAGCAGGCTTAGAATGTCTCTGGGTCTATAATCAGCTAGTGCTGTAGAAAACGCAATGCCCATGCAAATCAGGATCCAAGACACCACCCAGGTCAGTAGAGAAAGTAGTCAGCGCATGACAAACTGGACAAAAATGTAAAAGAAAAAGATATCCATGGATCAAGCCAGAGAATCACTCATCTATAAAATTGGAGGGGGCAATTGCACTAGATGAGCTCGGAAATCAAAGAGCAGGTGAAGTTTTTACTGCAATGATAAGAATAAGCTTCTGTTGCCTCCAAGATTCCTCGTAGTCTAGAAAAACGTTAAAGGTAGCCTATAGAATGGTGGGGCATGGACAGTCCATATCAACTCATTTCAAGAACTGGGAATAGTAAACCTGGATACCTAGCATGGGGCCTGAGGGTGGGATGGTAGAAGGTCACAATATGGCAGGCATGATAGTCAGCTAGAAGTATTTAAAGGGCTTTTTTGTGGAAGACAAATTAGACTTCTTCTAATTGTCCTGCTAGGGCAACACCATCAGAAATGGGTGCAAATTACATGCTTGACACTAAAACTTCAAATGAGAGCTATTCCAAAGAGAAATGGGATTAGTGATTCCACTAGGCTGTCTAAATAGATAGTGAATCCCACCCCCCCATCCCTCCCTGGAGCTATTCAAGCAGAGATTTTACTTATTTATCAGGTATGTTTGAGTGGGGGACTACTTTCTGGTATGAGCTGGCTTGGGTGGCAATTGAAGATTCCCTTCTGACTCTGAGATTCTGTTTAAAAGTAATAGGTTTAACAATTGATACTTAAACTATAAACCAAGAATAACTATCTGTATTCGCCATCACTTTACACAGTGCCTAACGCATAGGAGGCACTTCATAAATACTTGTTGACTTGACCTAGGCTCGACATGGAAGTTATTCAGAAGTAGGATGGGAGACTCTTCACTAATGGTACGGATAGAGTACTGTATTCTTTTTTGGAGAACGGTTTGATTAGATGGTCTCCAAAGTCCTTTCAAAGCCTGAAATTGTGCCATTCTGTAACACAGAGGTCCGTTCCTTCCTCTATCATTTCTTGATGCCTTAATAGCTGAAACCTAAACCTTTATCATCTCTTATCCATCCATATGTTAAGAAAAAGCAAGACACACACACACACACATTTTTACCCCGTCTTAAAATCAACCCTAAATATCTTCTATGCTTAGAAAACTAAAGTTGAATTTAGGAAAAACAATGTTCTACCTAGTACTCGCTCAAGGAAAGAGGATTAAACATCACTTTTCTGCATGTGCACTGTGACAGTTTCACTTTGTTCCAAGTGATTTTCCTCTTTGTGAGACTCTGGAGTTTGTAAACAAGCCATAATGCTTGGTAATTACATAGCAGTGATTTCATGGCACCAGCTCAAGGTAGAGAGGGATAAATAGGGGACGAAAATCCATTTCCTCCATACTTTCCCAAGAAGAAACAAAAGGAAATTGTAGACAAAATCTGCATTAAGATCATATTAAGATTATAAATTTAAATCGAAGCCATACTACACATGCAACCAAGCCCAGCGGTGGCAGAATATCTCAACATGTAAAGTAGCGTCAAAAATAACACCCTTTAGCACCTACCTGCTTTGTCCCAGAACTGACCACCTAATTTAGACACCATCAACTCTGGTTATTTAAAGAAAACATTTAGAATGATTGTTGTATGACTTTAAATAAGTAGCTTATCTTGGCTTGTGGTGTGTGAGTAAGCACTTCCTTGCCTCCTAAACTCATTTTCCTGTGGGATGTTGGGGAAGTCAGTTAACTTCCCTGGGTCTTTGTCTCTTCATTTGTAAAAGGAGAGACTTGGTTTGGAAGAATCTTATTAAGGTCCTTTCAAGCTCTACATCTAGGATGCTCTGACCCCATTATGACCTGTCATTAATGTGGGCACCTTCTTCAAAGATGCAGCTCAGATCCTGAGCAGCTCAGCGGTGCAGTGGATAGAGCACCAAATATGAAACCAGGAAGACTCATCTTTGTTAGTTCAAATCTGCCCTCAGACACTTACTAGCTATGTGACCCTGAGCAAGTCACTTAACCCTGTTTGCATCAGTTTCTTCATCTATAAAATGTGCCAGAGAAGGAAACGGCAAACCATTCCACTATCTTTGCCAAGAAAATGGGGTCATGAAGAATCAGGCAAGCCTAAAAATGACCGAATAACATATAAAACATAGCTGATCCCTGCCTTCCTATCTTGAGCCACTTAGGTATTTACATAAATCCATAACATAGGGCCCATTCAACTTCCTGAGGTCCTTCCTCGAGCTCTTGACTTTAAATTGAAATCCATGGATGGGCGTCAGAGTTCTCCTAATTCATTTTTCTTCCCTCCTGATTCTCTTTAAAATTTCTCTCTCTCTCTCTCTCTCTCTCTCTCTCTCTCTCTCTCTCTCTCTCTCTCTCTCTCTCTCTCTCTCTCTCTCTCATTCTCTTAGGCAATTGTATGACACAGTTGGTAAGAGTGCTGAAACTACAGGGAGGAAGACTTGAGTTCAAATCTAACCTCACACATGCCTACCAGCTACGTGACCTTGAGTCGCTTAATCAGTTTCCTCTTCTGCAAAATGGGAATAATGATAGCACCTAAGGTTCTATGGAGGACAAAATGGAATAATATTTGTAAAGCACTTTGCAAATCATTCCTACTTTCAAGGAGTTCATATTCCAATGGGGAGATCACAGTGTAGATAGAAGTATATATGTAATAAATATAAACAAAATACTCTTGGTCAAATTCAAAGCAGTTAAATACAAGGTGTAGTATAAGAGAGAGAGAGAGAGATTCTATAAGGGGAGAGTGAGCTGGGAATGACTTCCTTGTCTATAAAAGATAGGAGACGGAGCGCCACATGCAGGCAATGGACAGAAGGTCACTAATCCCTTTGGGAGTGTGAAACATTTCAGAAGGAATCTATCCCAGTGCCAGTATGTATCCCCACTTCTCCTTCCATCTCTCCGGCTGCTGCTTCTCCATTTCCTCTGTTGTTTTTATTTCCTCATCTCATATCCCTAAACATGGGGGACCCTCAAAATCAACCCCCTCTCTAAATGTTCAGATTACTTTTTCTCTCTAGATTGTCTCAGGCAGAAATCTGATTCATTCTTATGACTTTTACTATTACCCTTTCAGGAATGACTCACAAATTGACATCTCTAGCCCTGAGCTCCGTCTCTCATCTGTCACTGCCTACGAGGCATCTTTCTGATGTGCCCTTGACACCCTCCACTCACCATGTTGAAATCTAAGCTTATATCACTCCTTCAGATCAGCTCCTTCTACTCACTGTCCTCTTTCTAAGATGCGAACATCATTCTTACAGCCTCCCTGGCTGAAAAACTGCGATGTCTTTTTACTTCCCTTTTCTACCCCACTCCACATTCTGTCAGTCAAGCAACAGGTCTTGTGTCTTCCCATGGTGATCTCTCTTACATTTATTCTTCTGCTTCTATTTACTCTGCTACTATCCATGCACAGACCCTCAACACTACAGGGCATTTCAGGAATTGCTACCATTTCCTCCTTGGTATTTCTCCCTCCCTACCATCACCCCCACAATTCTTCACACATACACACACACACGCACACACCCACACACACATTGCTGCCAACCAATATTCCTAAAACACTGCTTTGAAACTTGCTTGAAAATCTTTAAGGCCTCCACGTGATTTACCCTCAGCCTGGCATTCAAGGCCTTCCATAATGGTCTCATATTATTTTCCAACCTGATTGACCCACCATTCCCCTACATAAACCCTCTGTTCTGGCCAATCCACTGTCCTCACTATCCCTTAAATCTACCAGACAGTTTTCTGCCTTTGTGATTTGGTTCCTTACTCACTTGAATGTGTTAATTAACTCCTCTAAGCCACAGATTTATTCTCTGTGAAATGGGAAGGGCATTTCCTCGACAAGGATGTTGTTAGGCTCAAGTAAAATTGTGTGTATAAAGAGCTTCCCCAAAATCAGAATGCTATAGAAATGTTAGCTATGAAAATGGAGAAGGTAAAATAATTATGATGATAACATAGAGTGGAATACTATTATGATGACATGCTAGGATATAGACTTGTAGCACTGAAGAATATTTCTGATCTGAGTGACAATCCGTAGGCTCAAAGGAAGGCAAAGAAATTCTAAGATCTTGGTATAAAAAGGAGAAAAAGTTATCCTCACCCTCCCCTCCCTCTGAACCTCCAAAATTACTTTATCTCATGATCATCCTTTACTATTCCATCTTTCCTTTTGTGTGATATCCCCTAAGTCAATTTTTCGTCTCTACCTTGACCTCCATTCCTTCTCCATCCTCACTTGTTTTACTGGCCATTCACCATTCATTGGTTGCACATTCCTTCCTTCTTTACCTTGACACCTTTGTATACCATTTCAACTCCACACCATTTTCTACTCTCAAATACTTCTCAGCCATCATTCCTTACCAAACTTTTAGTCTACTCCCACTATTTGACCATGTCACTCTTATTCATGTGTTGTTGATTACAGCAAGAGAAAACTATGGAATTATGCTGATGCAGCCCACTACAAATTTATCTTACATCTTCCCCGATCTGGTCCTTCATTAAAGCTAGGCAATCGTTTGGTCTTATTCAGTCATGTTGGATTCTTTCTGACTCCATTTAGAGTTTTCTTGGCAAAGATACTAGAGTACTTTGCCATTTCCTTCTCCAGTTCATTTTATAGATATTAGAAACTGAGGCAAAAAGGGTTTAGTGACTTGCCCGGTGTCATGAAGCCAGTAAGTATCTGAGGCTGGATTTGAACTCAAGTCTTCCTGAATTGAGGCCCAGCCCTGTATCTACTGTACCACCTAGATGCCCTGGCAATCCTTTTATATCTCGCTAATTGATTGCTGTTTATTCACCCATGGGAGCTTTTCCAAGCTTAGCATCAGACCTCATTATTACACTGAAACTTCTCTCTCCCAAATCACCAGTGATCTCTAAACCATAAAATGTAATGGCCTTCCCTTGGGTCTTCTCCTTGACTTCTCTGAAGATTTTAACACTGTCAATCAACCTCTTCCCTTGATACTATCACCACTTCAGGTTTCCATAAGACTGTTCCCATTCAGTTCTCCTCCAATCTGCCTTCCTTCTCAGTCTCCTTTACTACATCTTCATACAAGGCAGGCCCCTAGCTCCAGGTATCCCTCAAGACTCTCTCTAGGGCCCCCATCTCTTTTTGCTCCATATTATTTCACTTGGTTATCTCCAGAGCTCCAATCTCAATGATGATTCTCAGATATATTTATATATATATAAATAACCCTAGGCATTCTCCTGATTTCTAATCCTGAATCTCTCACTGCGTTTTGGAGATCTTGAATTGGATATTCCATAGATATTTCAAACTCAAAATAATTCAAACTAGAACTCACGTTTTCCCACAAACTTCTCAGTTGCCCAACATTCTTGTTACTTAGGAAGCATCTCCATGCTCTCAGATACCAAAGCTTGCAAGCTCAGGGTCATACTCAACTCTTTACTGATGCTCACCCCAAGTCACCAATCTGTTTTAAAATTTAGGTGTTTTTTAATCTTCATAAATTTCTCTTCATTCATACAACTGCCACTTTTGTATCTGCCCCCAGTTGGTCTTCCAATGTCCATTCTCTTTCTACTCCAGTTCATCCTTCCTTCAGCTGCCATTTAAAGCCTTTCAGCCTTTGTTTCCTCATTTGTAAAGTGAAAAGGGCCTCAATGGTCCTGTCTAGCTCTAAATCTGTGATCCTGATAATTATATGGTGGAATCCAAGAAGATATTGAAGGGAAACCCCCAACTCTGTTCCCCATTTAGAGCAGGCCCATTTACAGTATGTGCATCATGTTGTGAGCTGGGCTGGCTTGGGGCTACATGCTTTGGAGCCAGACAATTTTCATTTTATCAATGCACAGATTCAAAAGAGCCCACCAAGCCCAACAGGAAGACATCCCTTAACCATGCTGAAAAGCAAACAATAAGGCTATTTTTTGCCTGTTTCTTAATTTTTCTATTTGTCTTCTTGGAGAAAAAGAGTAGACCTCAGAAGTCCCTCCTCCCAATAAACAAAACAATTTCAATTTCCTCAGAAAAGCATTTCAAATTCAATAAAGAGAATTAATTAAAAAATAAGAATAGCAATATGTATGCGGACTCCAAACCTAAAGAAAATTTAGACAATTATAAAAGAATTGTAATGTTCATTTCTCATTCATTTGCCATTTCCTTCTCCCTGGCAGGGTACCCAGGATAATCCTGCCCTGGCAGACTTTCTGAGAACCAGAATGGTGCAGGGAAATAGAGCTAGGTATGGAAGCCAGAGATTTGGGTCTTACCACAGTTTGGCCCTTATTACCTGTGTAATCTTGTATGAGTTTTAACTCAGCTAAGACTCCGTTTCCTCATCTATTATTAGAAAATAAGGAAACTTGATTCCATGGCCTCTGAGGTCCCATTTCACTTTAGTTCTAGATCCTAATAGTCACTTAGCTCATCTGAACCTCAGTTTTCCCTTCCATAAAATAAGGAAGCTTGATTCAATGAGCTCTGAGATCTAGGGCCCTAACAGTCAATCTCTCTAGGCCTCTGCTTCCTCATATGTAAAGTAAAGGGGTCCTTCTTCGCTCCATCTATGATCCAAATGGTAATTTAACATCTTCGGGTCTCGATTTGTTTGTCATTTTTAAGTCTTTCCTGATGCTTGCCCCAACTAACCATCGTGGGCAAAATGAGAGTGGTAGAGGCCTCTTCTAGAGCCTAGACCTTAAGCCCAATAGAGAGTTACCTCGCTTTTTGATCTGTTTCCTTATCTATAAAATCTAAGGTCTTTCCAGCCTAGTAGTCATTTCCTCCTATAAAAAATGAGGAGGTTGAACAAAAGGATCCTGGAATTCTCTTTAAACTGTAAATCTTTGATCCCAATAGTTACCAAAGCTCTCTGGGCCTGTCCAGTTATCTGAAAAAATGGTAGAGTTGGACTGGATGGCCTGTGAGGTCTCTCTTGACTCTAGATCCATGACTTTAATCACTGCTCATCTTCTCTGGGCCTTGGTTTCCTCTTCTGTCAAATGAGGAGGTTGGATGCATAATCTTCTGACATCCTGGCCAGCTCTAAACCCGGGATCTGTATCTCTGGCAGTGCAATGTTAATTCAGGACCTTTGTTAGGCCTGCCCCTTGTGACTTTCTCTGGGATTACCTTAACCTTAGAAGCAGAGCTCAGGTTCTGTCATGCTGATTAGACCATCTGATTAGACCATAGTCCTGGAATCAATATCCTCCGCCTCATCCACATCCTCATCATCATGTCAGGTGCAAAAGACCTTCCCTTCCAACCACTAAGAGCTAAATGGAAGCAGGATCCTAGTGGAGAAGAGCTCTGTCATATTATCCTTTCCTAGAACTCTCTAATTTCTTTAAAATAATCATTTTCTTAGCACTTTTTCTTCATATATGGTCTGATGCATGTTAAATAAATTTTTAAAGTTTTCTCCTGACCATACAGATACAGGATTGCATTTTTCATAGTGAAAAACACGGGCTAGGCCTCCTTGACATGGATGAGAGGGAGTGAGGATACCAGATGAGATAGGCACCGATTCATGAAGTAGAAAAGAAAATCGTAGAAGTTCCATTTCTTTCTCTTGGCATGGCAATATAAATGCAATAAACTTCCCATCATCTCTTTAGGGGTGGAAGCTATGAGAGTATGGAGCAAAAATTCTGACCTAAAAGCCCTGATGAAGTATTAATCTTAGATGGAAAGTTATCTTAAATCAGATGAAGGAGAGAGGGGAATAAATACACACATACTCACACAAACACAGAAAGAGGTAGAGATGGAGAGAGAGAGAAAGAGAGAGAGAGAGAGAGAGAGAGAGAGAGAGAGAGAGAGAGAGAGCTAATGATTTGGACATGATAATAAGATTTTTTTAATCTGTTTTTTCTTCTTCCCAACAATATCCAGCCTGGCATGGCATTGACCTATGACCCTACAGCTGCCATACAGAATGGGTAAGTAGTGCCATGTTTTCTGTTTTAAAATAATTTTTATTGATGTTTTCTAAGATGTTCTAAAACTCTCAAAATATTATGAAGAAAAATATGTAAAAAACTTTTCTTTTCTCTTCCGTCTATCTCTGCTCAGTCCAGGATAGCCACAGGAAGCCCTAGGCAAGACACTTACTACTGTTTTTGTCCTTTGCTTTTTTTCCTTGGAAGTATCCTTTAAAATGCCCTCCCATATCCCTGAGTCTGATATTTCCTAAGCCCATTAAACTTATACTATCTTTCTGATTTGAAGCTATGTAGGTGGCGGTAGAGGCCATGAGAAAAAGGACTATCTAGGCTGAGAGGCATTTTCCATATGGATAACAAGTAGTGACTGCTAATACCCTCATGGTCTTTCATTTAATTGTTCCCAATTTATGTGCTAGACTTGCAGTGAAGAAGACCTGAACTCAAATCCTTCCTTTGGATTTACTGGCTATGTGACATTTTATCCCTCTCTGCCTCAGTTTCTTCATCTATAAAATGGGGGTAATAATGGCACCTACTTCCCAGGGATATTAGGGGGATCATATGAGGAAACATATTTAAAGCACTTTGCTAATGTAAAACTCTACGTAAATGTTAACTAGTCTTAATATTGTTATGGTTGTTAATATTACTAGTATTCGATGCTCAGGTTCCCCTAGCTGGTGTTAGTTTGAATGCTTCCTTTTCTTTATCGTGCCACTTTACTCAGAACCTAAGATTATTTGTAAGTTAGAGGGTTATGAGAAACAAGTTAACTTCATAATTGCAGATGATATTATCAATACAATTAAGCTTTCTTCTCTAGTTTTGTCCCTCCTATTGACTTATAATATTCTGTACCTTTCAGAAGCCAGAATAAGAGAAACATTTGCTGTACCTTAAGAGGACAAAGAGAAATATTTTCTATGGATATTGAAGCACCAAGAATAGTTATAGGGAAAATAAAACCAGTCCCATTAAGGGAAATAGGAATAGTATGGTTGAAAGGATGCCAGAGTTGAAGTTACGTGAACTGGATTTGAGTATCAGCCAGCTTTGTGACCTAATGAAGTCACTTTCCCTCTCTGAGACTGTTTTTTTAATGATGAAATGAGAGGTTTGGCCTCAGGTGACCCTTGAGGTTCCTTCCAGCTCTAAGACTCTAAGATTGTGTGGGAGAAAGCGAATGATGCATTCATTCACCAAGTTCTTACTAAGGGATTCTTTGTGTAAGGCACCGGGCTTGGTATAATGTTATATTTCAGAATATGGGATGTAGAAATATAAGGGATCTTCTGGCCTCCCGGTGCTTCCAACTTCCTTATAGATGCAAGTATACAAATAACTACTACATATGTCATGGGACAAGTGCTGGAGGAGGTAAAGCTATAGAACTTAATTTTGAAAACTAGCTTAAGTATAGATGGAGTGACTTTGGAAGGTATGAAGGAGGGGAGACTAGGGTTGATCCTTGAAAGATCAATAAGAAGGAAACCAGTTAATACTGCAAGCAATGAGGAATGGTACATAGAGAGGAATGGAAATCAGAATTCACATTGTATGTTTAGGATAATGCATAGAGAAAGCTGGCTAAAGCACAAGGTTCATGGATAGTAGGAGTTAATGTCGTTGGAGCTAAGGTCAGCAGAATTGGTGTCAACTGACTAGCATTTATTAAACACATACTATGTGCCAGGCACATACAAATAGGATCTCATTGGATTGCCACATCAATCCTGGCCGGTAGGTGCTATTATCCCCACTGACCTGAGGAAACTGAGGTCAAGTCACTTGCTGAGCTCACATAATCTTTAAGTGTCTGAGGTCAGATGTGAACCCAGGTTTTCCTCACTCCAGGTCTGGCTTTCTATTCACCAAGCCACCTAGCTAACTAAGTGTACTAAGATGAGAAGGGATTGGAAAGATTTTCATTAGACAGTAGGATGTCAGGTGAAGAAGGTAAAAGAAGACAGGGAGGGCAAAGAGTGGAGATGAGAAGGGAGAGACTCACAGGCATGGGGGCTGGCCAGTCAGGAAATGGAGTGTTTATGTGAGAAACAGCAAAGGGTCCTGAGTTGCTGAATTAGGAAGTAGGAGATAGAAGTAAGTAAGATTTAAGAAAACTTGAAAGGTGTGTGTGTGGGGAAAATAATCAAGGACATTGAACACTAACCAGAAGATTTGATGCTGAAGGTTGATTGTTTGGGGTAGCAGGGATGACTTGGTCAGGTCTCCCCTTAAGGAGATGACTATGACAGTTGATTGAAGGACTCTAATGAGGAGAGAGACTAACTTCCCAACAGGCTGTTATCATAATCCAGGTGTGAGGTGATAAGGACCTTAACCAGGGTGGGGGCAGGGCCAGAGAAGAAGAGGCAACATATGGAGAGATGTTATAAAGGTGAAATCTATAGGACTCAGTTCTAAGAGATCCTGTGCCATGTTAATTATTTACCATCTGTTTATTCTTGAGCAAGAACCCAAGTTGAGCAGCTTGTCTGTGTACTGTGTGCCTGCAATCTGAGGTCTTTTATGTGGGTATT
Source organism: Bettongia penicillata ogilbyi (assembly GCA_023548195.1). NCBI lineage: Eukaryota > Metazoa > Chordata > Mammalia > Diprotodontia > Potoroidae > Bettongia > Bettongia penicillata. Next base: position 1,654,441 of record JAJHZJ010000167.1, on the reverse strand, counting down.
TGATATTAGGTAACAGAAAAGCCTTTATCTTCTAACACTAGGACTAAATCCTGTATTAAGGATACTCTGGAATTACAGTAAAAATGGTGGATGCCTCATTAAAACTGGGCTGTTGTGTTACCCTCAGGTTAGTATTCATGATGCTGATTTTTACAATATTGCCCATGGACATGAGACAGGAACCCAGGATGTTTATTTCCATGTGTAAACAGGATTTGGTGCAGTTTCTTTGCTAGGGGAGACACTCTACCCTGAGGTTATTGACATATTCATGTTATTTTTATTGTCAGTGCAATAAGATTTTACCATATTGCTACCGACTGCCAAATCCCCCAAAGAAAACATTTCTGTGCACAAAATAATGTTCTATTAGAGACCTCAGCTTGGAGTCTGCGGATTTCTGGAGGGCATTCTTCCTAAATTCCAGGGAACCAAGGCATTTTTTTGCATTTCCTTAACATTCAGAGTTCCCCAAAGAAACCCTTGTAATCTTTTGCATTATCTGTTCTAGTTAAGTCTTTGATGCCATAGCATTAAGCATTCTGAGTAATAGATGTATGGGTAGCTAGGTGGGTAGGGAAGTGTGTAGATGGTTAGCCTGCTGGATTAAGCTCTGGATTTGTAGTGAGGAAGACCTGAACATAGACCCTGCATCAGACACCTCCTGGCTGTGTGACCCTGGGCAACTGACATGAGCTCTCTTTGCTCAAATTTCTTCATCTGTAAAATGGGAATGCTAATCATAGATGCTAATTAATAATTGATAATTAATGCTAATCATACTCACCAGGTTGTTTGTGAAGATCAGATGATGTTGCATGTTCTCTCTCTCTCTTTCTCCTTCCTTTCCCTCTCTCTATGTGTGTGTGTGTGTGTGTGTGTGTGTGCGTGTGTGTATGTTAGCTATAGACAGAGCTTTCTACTACTATAGGGAGACAGCATGGCATAAAGATAAATAGCAGGTCTCAGAATTAATGATTCCCTGGTTCAAAACCTGTGAAATGATTGGTTCTGTGGCCCTGGCTAAGTCATTTAGCATCTATAGCCCTCAGACTTAGTGCAGTGGAAAGATCACTAGCTTTGGATTCAGTACCTCTGTACTGGATTCTAATCCTGATGCTTACTATCAAGGTGAGTTGGACAAGTCACTTAACCTTACTCAGGCTCAGTTTCGCCACCTGTAAAACGGGGGTGGGGTGGGGAGGGGTTGTATTAAATGACCTTGGAGAATCCTAGCCACTCATCATCTTTGACCTTGATTTTCCTAGTGACATGGGTTGCCATCTGCTTTAGGGAAGTGCTACACCAGAAAGCTGACAAAAATCATAAAACTTTGTGCATTTGTGTATGTCACAGGAGAAAAATCTCTTCCTGGAGAAATAGACCATCAAGTGCCAGGCAGGACTCAGTCTCAGCTCCCAGTAATAATATCTGCAGGGCACATTAAGTACTTCCCCATCCACAAAGATAGTATCCTGCATTCCCACTTACACTAGCTTGGTTGTTTGAGGTAAAGAGTCCTGTCAGTCTTCTCTCTATCCTATCCCATGAAGCAAGGAGTCATGCACTTTCAGAGTCTTATCTGTGTTGGTGGATAATTTTTCATTTGATACCTGTGTGAAAGTACTTTCAAAACCGTGACGGATAAATGGTGCGGGCATGGGGGAAAGGAGAGAGACTGAGGAACTCATTTTTTTCACAGTCTCACGGAAGTCTGGTTCTGTTTATTTTCTTCAGATAACTCACCTACTAAGCTGCTGCTGAAAGAGCTGTCCTTCATGCCTTGGCTTAAGCAAGCATTTCCTGAAAATTTGGCTAGTGTATGTTTGGACTTAGGAAGGGCTTATTTCCAAGACTCGGAATTAGGGGATCAAGATGGTGCAGTGAATTGCTTCACCCCACTATGTTTTTCCATCGAAATGACTCTTTTGCCTCGAGTGGCAATGTTTGAACTTGCCAGAGAGTGCAGAATGCCATTACATGTCTGATGGATAGGATTAGAGCAAGGAGAACAAAAATGCATTAACGTTTCTCTCCAGGGTTCCTTTCCTAGTATCATTTTACGGCTATGCTTTATTTATGTTTCTGTTATCGAGTTTCCCCATAGAGTTTCCTGTAAACTCTGCCTGTCAATCTGTTCCTGACGGCTTTCATTTATGAGACACCAATTGGCATACTTCACAAAATAGACCATCCAAGGTGAAATATGATTAGTGATTGGCTTAGCAATGAATGACCTGACTTCAGGAGCAGCAGGGCATTTGACCCAGACAAAAGTCTCTGGGCTCAGCGTGGGGCAAGTGGGAAGTTTGTGGTGTGTGGACAAGGTCATCCCTGGGAACAAGTTACCTGCCATGAAACAAAAAGTACCGTTACATTCCTTGCCTCCAAAGTAACATGTCAAGTACATTACCATGGGAGGATGGTATAAATTCAAGACTTTTTTTTTTAAGCCAAGGGTTGTGTTTCCTGAACTATTCTAACACATGATATGCAAGGAACTAATCCCTAACAAGTCATGGGAGGTCCCTTGGTGTAAGACAAAGTGGGATCTACAAAATAAGACATTTAGACTAGTGGACTGCTTACATCACTGCCAGCCCTAAATCTATGCTCCTGTAATTATTATATTAGTCACCAAGTATATGTGAGTTCCTCTGTGCCTAGCACTGTGCTACAGAAGCTTCCTAAAGACAGCAAAGTACAGTAGATAGAATGGTGGCCATGGAGTTAAGAAGACCCAAGTTTGAAGGCTGAGCAGATATTTACTATCTGTTTGGCCTTGGGCAAGTCAGTTAACCTCTGTGCCTCAGTTGCTTCATTTGTAAAATGAGAGGGTCAAGCTTGATGCCTTCTAAGGTCCCTTCTGGCAATAAACCCATGATTCTGTGGCCCTTTGTTCCCTCTCCTATGAGCCTCATTGTGCTGCTTGCTCTCTCATTTCTAATAGTATGGGGTAGAGAAAAGAGAGCCTCTGCCTTTAGGGAATGATTCTCTTTTTCCCAAGTTCCCTGTTCTCCTTCTTTACCATCCTCCTCCATGGAAGCCCCTTCCTTTCCAACCCTCAGGTTGTTTTGACTGACCTACTTTGGGTTTTCACTGAAACATGAGGCATTAAAGAAGAATTGTTTTAAAATTCCGCCAGTATGAGAGCTTCCTAAAGACTCAGACCCCTCACTAAGGGAAAACAAAGGCAGAAAACCCTTGCTGAGCAGCTGTTTTCTCTGACTATTGTTAATTTCCTTTTCCCAGGGCTATTGATTGATGTGGGATGGAGGGGACCCTCTCTACTAACTAGCCAGAAGCATCAACACCTCTGGTACTTATTAAGACATGACCTGCCTCTCCCTTTGGCCACTCCCTTTCCACATTCCTCCTTAGAAAAATTCAAAGACTTTTCTAGACTCCAAAGCTCAGCTTTTCAGTGACTAGAGAGATTTGTAAGTATAACTCTATTTATAAGAGAGTGATAAGAACTGGACTTGTGATTTCATAAATATAGGTCACTCCTAAGTGAGGGAATTCTCTCTATCAATATGGATTGATTGGCCACCTCTCTGCCAAGTATAGGCTTTGAGATCTGCCTGGAGTATTGGGAAGGTAAGTGACTGGATCAGAGTAATATAGTCCTAGGAGTGACTTGAAATGAGGTATGCCTGTTACTGAGGTCAGGTCTTTATCCACCAGGTCATACTGTCATTTTGTATCGTTAAAATCTAATATTTCCATAATATTTAAAGTATGTAAAGCACTCTATATCCATCATCTCATCTCTACTTTATAACAGCCCTCTGGGGAAGGCATTACTATTATTCACATTCTGCACCCAAGGAAACTGAGGCTCATAAGAAGCTAGGTGACTTGGCTACAGTCACATGGGCATGTTAAAGGCAGGGTTCAAACTTAGATGTTCTTGGCTCCAAGGTCAATGAACTATGTACTATATCAGTGATGCCTCTCTTTAAAAAAAAGAACTGAATTTAGTCAACACTCACTGCCCCACATGGTGTGGCTACATTAAAGAGGTGCTGTGCTCTGTGAGTAAGGCAGAATTGCAGTAGCTCAAAGGAAAGTGAGATGTACAGATGTAGAAACACCTTCTCTCCAAATGTCCACATGAACTATGTGTGCCCGAACTCTGGTACAATAGCCTTCTGAGCTTTTATTCATCTGATCAACTCCAGTCAGACACGTTGTACCTTGACCCCGACACAGTGATGTCATTTTGGTCCTCTCTGAGAAGCCCAACAACCTCTGAATGCCTGATGTCTATGGATGTCTGTGCTGGGCCTGGGTGGGGAGTGAGGACAAGGTTAGAGGTTAGAGGACAAGGACAAGGTGTAGCCAAGGCATCATCCCTGTCCTGAAGGAGCTTACCCTCTGATAGGGGACAAGATCTGATAATGGATAACTGTAAGGCAAATGGCAGACAAGTATTATAGGAGGTTTGCTAAACATAGGATAACATTTTTAAGAAGAGACAAGTGTATCACCTCCCAGGATTGCTGTGGGGATCAAGTGAGGTCATAATTATAAGGTACTTAGCATCATGCCTGGAATAAAGTTAGCACCATATGATTACAAAGCAACGTACTATGAGATGTCCAGGGAAGAAGATTGTTAGAGATGACATTTGATTGGAGCTTTGAAGGTTGGCTAGAAATTTGCGAACCAGACACAGAGAGAGAGAGATAGAAACCCAGAGACAGAACCACAGAAGAGAGAAGGAGGAGACAGGGAATGGGAACATTTGTTAAGCTTTTCCTATGTGCTCAGCACTGTGCTAAGCAAACAAATCAGAGAGCTCTTGCCCTGGAGGGACTTTCATTTTAATGAGGGAAAACAAGGCTCAGGGAGTTTTGGAAAGCAAGAGGAAATGATGAGGGCTGGAAGTGGGGGGGTGAGACTCAAGCATTGTGAAGGTCAAGGTAAAGATTTATTACATTTTTCAGTGGGCAAGAATTCTTAGGGAATCTGCAGCTTTAGAGGACGACAGATAAAGTTTACATAGGATATTCTATAGGAAACATGTGCCAAATATGCTAACTAGGTGTTTTGGGGAGGGTTTAGGGGATGGTTAAAGAGAGGTTAGTTCTTAAAGGATCATGCACTTTTGGTATCTACTGCACAGGTACTTTACCCAGAATTCATCAGGAAATAGCCCAAGGAGGGGCTACTTAGAATGTGGTGTGGCTTTAGGCCTGAAATGTCACTAAGTTAACCAATGGTCAGGGCTGACTCCAGAATAACAGGTTGCTCTCATCAATGTCTTGTTAGATGAGATAAATGTAAGGGAGTATTTGTATGTCTAAGTCTAGGATACGTATGATAGGTCAGTGAGTAGTAAATGTCATTATGACTCAGTGCACAGCCAGTTCAGTCAGCACATAGCTGGTTCAGACTAATAAGTTCCATAGGTGCAGCTGGCTGCTGTATCAGAGAGATAACAGTTGTTGTTGAGGCAGGCTGTGTCCTTGGGCTGGGAAGAAACTTCCTGGGATAGTATTTTGAGGCTAGAGAGAAATGTAATTTTCGAATTGGGGCCCAAGCACCCCATCAGAGGCACACACACCTCCTTCCCAGTGCTCTTTCACCCATGCTCATACACACATGTACATAGGCATGATGAGAAGACTACCTGGAAGAGATGTTATGGGCCCCAGCAAAATCATGTCAAAACTGCCCCATCTCAGCTGGGGGACCCAGGGGCAGAGCTTAACTTTCCAGTTGGAGGGAGATAAGGACAATGACCAGAATGTGGTGGTCACCAGGAAGGAAAAGATAAAGTACATTATTCCATAGGAAAGTGTGAGCAAAAATAGGATATGTAACGCATATCTGTTTTTTGACCATAGCACTGAATATGTGGAGGGGGAATCCTAGATAATAATAAGATGGGAAAGGTAGACTGGCAGCAGGTTACCACATTGGCATCCCTTTGTTGGGAAAATGAGATGGAGAGGAGTCACAGAGAAAGGTGCACAAGTGACCTGAATGGCAGTATCTGATAACATGAACAGGGATTGGGAAGTTGGGGGAGGGCGGTACCCAAAGTGCAGCAGAGTCACAAGTTTGCATCAATACCCTATCTCCACTCTTGACTGTACTCAAATCATCATTATAAGAACTGATAGTAGCTTACATATATATGGCACTTAAGATTTATAAAGTGTTTCATGTGTTATCTCATTTGATTTAACAGAGCAAGAATTGATTGTTTTCTCCTCTTCACCTTCTGGTGGGAGAGGACAATAAAGCGAGCCAGTCCAATAACCATTTATTGAGTGCCTAGTGTGTGCCAGGTACAGGCCTAAACCTTAGGGATAACAGAAAGAAAATCCCTGCCTTCAAGGAGTTTACAATCTAGTGGAGGGAAGGAACCAGCAAAAGAGTGGGAGGAGTCCAGGGGGTAGTATCTCTAACAGGAGATAGAGAGCGGAGTGACTGAGAGTCCAGGTTCTGCACCCCACCCCCATAAATGGAAGCATTGGGAGGAGTTTGGTGCTCTGTCCTCCAGTTCTCCAATCTGAGGGGAGAAGAGGCTGAAACAAGTGTTGGTAATTGAGGTTTGACTTCCCAACAGGGTGGTGAGATTAGAGGTGAGGACTTTATTCTGGGAGTTGGAACCAGGCAGGGCAACTTTCTCTTGCTTTGGGGTCCTGTTGTAATTGTTGATTTTTGCTTAAAAAATCAATCCCCAGAGTCTCTTGGCTTTTAAAAAAATTGGTTCAAGACTATTTTATTCTCTTATTATGAGATTTTGGACGATCTAAGTCAAAAGGACCCCAAGATCGTCTTCTTGCAGCCAATGGTTAGACCCCTTTCCCCATTCAGACACCTGTTGCCTGAGGTTCCCACAGAGAAGGGCAGGGCAGGTGACAGGGACCAGCAGTGCAGGTGCCTCATAAATCTCCCTTTGTTCTTTCTGTTTGCAGATTTTATTCCTCACCGTACAGTATTGCAACAAACCGCATGATTCCACAGACATCTATCACGCCATTCATTGCTGCTTCCCCTGTGTCCACATATCAGGTATGTCAGCCTCCCTTTCATCTCCAGGGGGGTTTCACTTGATAAAAAGGAAAGATTTCCAAATGGACAGAGACAGAAGGACTATAACAAGGAAACCAAAATTTCAAGTGTCCTTGTCCACTTCGGTCATCCCTTCTCTCCCACGTATCACAGTCCTTAACTGCTAGCGGCCCAATTTCCTCCTTGGGTGAGGACTTCAAGGGTAATTCTCATCTTTTTCATTTAATTCTCAGTCTTCCTGGTTCTGCTTATGTTGACACCCTCTAACAATTCTCCTGTTTGAGATCATATTTTATTATTTGTCTGTTATTACTTCATCATTCCTTTTGTTTTTCTAGCTCTGCCTTCACTGAATGTATCATTATAATAGTGCTTACCCCTTCCATAAAAGCATTATTGTCCATACTCTAATAAGAAAGAAAATACTAAGTTTAATATATTTTAATGACCTTGGGAGTTGAGGTGGACAAAGAAGGGTTAATTTGCAGTTGTAGCCATAGAGAGTGGTATTTGATAGTAAATTTGATAGTAATTTGATAGTGAAACATGAAACTGAACTTTACTTCCAACTCACAGGGCCCAAGACATCACCAAATGTGAGACAGTAAAAGATTTCCATCTTTTTCCCTGCCAAAAGGAGTGGGGTGGTAGTGGATGATAGGAGAGACATTTTGTAACAAGGTTGAGAGAAGGGGCATGTATGTCTGAACTTGTTAAGTGATACATTCTTTCTGACTTCATGCTCAATGTTAACTTGAAGGTCAAAACATGCATGTAGTAGCACATGTGACTTTTATGAGTTTTCTAATACTCATCAATCATTTACAGGTGTGCATATTACCATTTATCAGCTGGTGGGGGAGGGAGGTTGGGACAAGATGGGATGCAATGGGTCATAAAAGGATTGTTTCGAGCCATTTTCCCTTCACTCTATGACATGTCATCTTAACCTCTCTTTGCCATGGTTTGTCTGGTAAGAATTATTGAGTGGCTACTAACCCATTTCTTCAGGGTAGGACTCAGTGTCCAATTGCTAGAAGGTCATTTCCCAACTTTCTTCTACCCTTCTACTCTATTCTAAAATAATCAACCAGGACCACGGAGGTTCTAGGCATGGGAAGGTAAAGATATGTCACCTCCTCTATGCCCTAGACCAGGTGGGCCATCTGTTTAATTCTTAATGCAGAGGAAAAACTAATTTCAAGAAGGAAAATTCCCTCTTGGAATTTTTTTAAGTCCTTATTATCTTATTCTTTCATGGCCCTAGATATCTGATCTATCTATGCTTGCCTTGTCCTCCTGACTCATGTTTATTTTCTAAACAGCCCTACCGGTCCTCACAAGAATATTCACAGCAATTCTAAGAGGAATGTCTGCACTCTTTTAAAGCATGTGCCTACACATGTGTGCATGTGGGTTCTGAAGACAGGGGAAAGTGTTCACCTGTAACCTCATTGATCTGTCCTTGTGATATAGCAGATTGTTCTCTAATACAGTCAAGTTATGCTCCATCCTGACCCCCTCCATCACATTCCAGTTATTCTAGAGTGTTAGGCCCTCAAATACACAACTATTTTTTTCTCCTCTGACTAATTCCCCACACCCACTCTTCAGATCAAGTCTTGTGTTTATTTACAGAGCTTACTTTCTCCATAAATTTTTGTAAGCGAATGGAGAAGCCTTTTATTGGCACCGCATGACCCTGGGGTGACTGTGCTTCTAATTACCTTTCCTTGGGACCAAAGAAAGTAGGTACAGGTGTCACACAAATTTGTTCTCTGTGGGTTGGACAACGTGCACTTTTTTGTTCTGAAGTTGACCAAGACCATCCAAGATGTACCCCAGCTAGGCACTCTGAGGCTGTTAGTACATAAAATGGTCCCATGTGGCACCTTCCCTAAGTGGACTTATAACCCCAGCTCCCTAGTCTCCAAAGAGAAAAGTAGCAATGTGTAATGTATCACCAATTACTTCTGCTGGTGCCTTTTCTATGTCTAAAGCACATAAAGCATCTCTAAGCATCTCTCCAGCATGAGTTCAATGTCAAAATGTCTTCCATGTTTTTCTACATGACAGTTTGCTCCTGTAAACTGACTCACTTCACTGGCGCTGTGCTCAGGGGCCCAAAAGGAAAAAAATAGAATTTACATAGGGCATGTCATTGCTGGTGTTGATGCTTCCCATTATCATAAGAGAAGACTGAATATTTTGCCTAAACCCAGGGTATGCCCAAGACTTTGTCACCCTGAGCAAAGGTAGCTGATTCCTAAAGATTAAATCTCCAGTTTCTGTGTGATTCTGTGTGGGTGTGGAACATTATATATCCCATCAGACTTAACCCTTCCCACCTTGTCAGAAAGTCCATGATGGAACAAGCACTGGCTATGTCCCCAAAATGGGACCGCCTTGAAAAACAGATGAGAAATGGTATCTCATAAAATGAGTTTTCTATTCCACAATATAGTAACTTATCCTGATTCACTTGCCAGTCCAGGTTGGCATAGTCCTCTATCGACCCACCTATTCCCACCATGGAGAATTAGGGTTATTGATGGTCTTTAGCAAAGGGCTAGGGCGCATGTATCACCCCTCCTGGAGCCAAGCTGTGGACTTGTACAGCTCCATGGGAAATATGCTGTGCCCCATCCTCTACCTCCACCACAGGCTACCATTTAAACTCTCAGTGACTTAGTTTCTATAAAATTGAGCTAGGTGATCTGTAGGTCTCTTCTATTTTAGGTCTATGATCCTATCATCAAATCAATATGTGAAACTATAAACTTGCCCCCTGATTTACAACATTTCTTCCCAACTTCTTTATAAATCACCAGGGTCCTATAGACCATAGCTATGCATTGAAGTCACCAAGTTCTCTCTATGGTTTTCTTGTCCTAACAAATGCCATTTGCCACATAGGTCCAGAGCACTTCATGGATGCCTCACCCACCCTACGTTATGCAGCCAACAGTAAGTGGAGACTCAGTCACCTGCGGCTGAATATTTGTCTTATCCATGCGGTGGGTGTGTGTTTGGGATGCTTTGAGATTTGAAGGAGAATCTGTCTCTTATTCCTCAGAAATGGGAGCCTCTGCCCCAGAAAGGCTACCCAATGCACTGAGAATAGTATTCATAAGGAAGAAAAGCGTATTGTGTGAAAGCAGCAAGTGCCCCGTCCCTTAAAAAGTCCTATCTCCAAGGCCCGGGCAGTTCTTGCTCAGTGCAGGAACTCAGCCCAATCCAGGGCTGGTTCCCTTTGCTCACAATCAGAGGAAAGAGGCATTTTTTGTTGCTGCTGTGGTTTTTGCTTTCATCCCCTGAGTGATTTTGCTTCTGCCAACTTGATTTGAGGAGAGGAAGGGAGAGGAGGGAGGGAGAGATTGTGAGCGTCGTGGGCCAAGGATGATCTTTTCAAGACAATGCCTTAGTCACGTCCAGGAGGTGGATACTGTCTTTGGATGGCCTAGCTGTGTCTCCTCTGAGTTTTTATTGGTATTTCTCTTAGAGAAAAAGTAAACCAGCATTCACAAACACACACACACACACACACGCATACATATACACACACACCCACACACACACACAATATCCAGCTTCTCTATCACTTTATCTCATCATTCAAATACAAAGGGAGGAGATTTTAAAAAAAGGCAAAATCTCGATTGATGTTTTATGATGTCAACATCCTCCAGCTTCTTCAAGCTGATGACATAGAGATATAGGACAGACAGACTGAGATAACAGCACACTGCAAGAGGCAATGAATGGGTACATGGAAAAGGTCTGAGGACCAGGGATCAAGAGACCCAGACCTTAGCTGGGCAATTCGTGTAAACTCCTTCAGCCTTGGTTCCCTCAGTAAAAGTTCTATACTTTATGCATGTACCATGCCGCATCTGATAGAATATAAGCTTCTTTAGGGCAGGATGTGTTTCATCATTTTCTTTGGATTCCTCAGGACCTCACAAAATGCCTGGTGCCATTATAGGCATATCAATTAATTAATAATTAATTAATAAGTAATTAACAAGTAATTAAAAATTAATTAATAAAACATGAAGATGAAATAAGAGGTCTGTGAACACTTGGCAAAGTACAAGGTGCTACCCAGATGCAAAGTTTGGGGGGTTATTGTTAATAATGAAAATGGAATACTAGATGGTACAATGGATAGATTGTTGGGCCTGGAGTCAGGAAGACTCATCTGCCTGAGTTCAAATCTGGTCTCAAACACTTACTGGTTGTATGATCCTGGGCAAGTCACTTAGCCCTGTTTGCCTCAGTTTCTTCATTGGTAAAATGAGCAGGAGAAGGAAATGGCAAACCGCCCAAGTATCTTTGCCAAGAAAACTGCAAATGGGATCACGAAGAGTCAGATGCCACTGAGAGGACTGAATAGTAGCTAATAGAGAAAGGTGCATGAAAAAAATAGATAATCGATGCGATGGTTGTTGTCCTTTTAATTTTGCAGAGAATGTAAGTTCAAATCCTGCCTCTGTCATTTGGTACTTCGGTGAGCTCAAACAAGTCCAACCTCTCCAGGCCTCAGTTTTGTTTTTTTTTTCTCATCTATGAAACAAAGATGTCAAATGCCATGATCCCTGGATTCTATTTGAGTTCAAAATCTATGATCTTCAGTTAAAATAAGATGGCCCCTACAGACATGAATATATTCTTACATAGGAACTGTATGCTAAACACATTTTAAATATTCTCTGAATTCTGGCTGTTTCAAGTCTGGTCATCATATCTCAACTTTTCCAAAGAGTAGAGAATCCACATGTAGTCATTACTTACAGTGTTTTCTTGTTAGTGTTGCTGCTTGTTTGGGGGAGGTGTGGTGCCTCAACTTCCATCAGTGTGGATTCCCAATTGGGAAGCTTCCATGCATCAATGCATAGGTCTTCTGTAAATGAATTTACTGGAGACACTGAGGAGTGACTTATTTAATCTTTCTTAAGCACAGGTCTCACCATGTCACTATAGTACTTAATGACCTCTGGTGGCTCCCTATCCCTTCAGGGATCAAAAATAAAATCTTTCCTTGGGCATTCAAGGCTCTTTTACAATCTGTCCAATTACAGGGACCTTTCCAGCCTTCTTATACCTTACACGACCACCAACCTTGCCATGTGTATACACACACGCACACACGCACGCACACACACACACACCATGATCCAGTGACACTGGCTTTTTTGCTGTTTCTCTAACAAGCCACTCCATCTTTCTGGGCATTTTCTTTGACTGGCCCCCAATCAGGAATGCCTTCCCTCCTCATTTCAGCCTTTGGGCTTCCCTAGCTTTCATATCTCAGCTAAAAGCCTACCTTCTACAGGAAGTCTTTCTCAACCCTTTTTAAATCTAGTGCCATCCTCTAATGGTTATCTCCAATTTAGCCTGTATAAAATTTGTTTGTACTTAGTTGTTTCAATTGTGTCTCCCCCATTCGACTGGGATTTTCTCAAGAGCAGGAACTGTCTTTCACCTTTCTTTGTATCCCCAGCACTTTGCATGGTGCCAGGCACATAGCAGATGTTTACTAAATTTTTAGTGGCTAATTAACTCCTGGTCACTCAGCTGGCATCTGTCAAAAGCAAAACCTTAACTCATGATTCCCTGACTGCTATACCACCCTAACACTGAAACTTCATATACTGCTTCATAAGGAAAAGTCTGCTCTCCTCACAATGGTTACGATTGCTTGGTTTGGCTTTTTAAAGGGATGAGATGTGCATAGCTTAAGCATGTAAAAATCTGGAATTGTATTATGCTAACATCCCTCAGCTGCCTCTTCCTTGCGTATTTTGGGGACTCACGGGGTCTGTCTGGTTTGTGTCCTGGAAAAGCTTACCCATAAGCTACAAATTCCATCGACAAATCTCCATCCAAGTCCTAAGCTCCTTCCTCTCTGTTGTGCACAGCCAAACCAATGTATAGCACCAAGTGGGCCCACACAGGAAAGAGGGCAAAAGTCCTGCCAACTCAGAAAAAGGAGACAGGCTTGGAGGAAAAAGATCCCTCCTGAGAAAATAATGTACCTTTCTCCAGAATCCTAATGAAAACTCCATCCTTGGACTCATGTTAAATATCTTTTACTCACTGCCAATGAGAACACACATTTCTGGCAAAATCTGAATATTTTGCCAGATGTTAAAGTATATAAGATTCACATGTGCTCTAGAGCTATTGTGGGGTGGAGGGATTGAGTCATGTGCACATTTATTTCGACCCTCAAGACCTTGGAAATGTCTCCCACGTATATCCCCCTACAGATGCAGTTGCAGGTGTACTGGTGTTTTCCTTCACAAGCTCCCCCAATGTTAGCCTCCATTTGTGTGTGGTTCTGTTTGCTCAGTCTTCCCTGAGGATCCTTCTAGCCAGGAGTCCAGACTCTTACTATCCTGAGATTGGATGGTGTATCAGGTTGGAGCCTAATTTGGAATCAAATTTTTGTGGTCAGGGTAGTTTTACTGCAAAGAGGAGCAGCTAGCCCACCCACCATTTGTGTATCTTTAAAACAAGAATCCTGGGAAACTCACTGGCTCAGTAGGCTAAACAGTAGAACTGAATTCAGGGGCTATGACCATGGGTGGACCATGGACATGGGTGCTGCCACTGCCTGATGGGTACAGCGTTGCATTAACCTCATCTCATTGTTTTGAGTTTCCTCATTCATTAAGTGAGAGAGGGGAACATTTGGGCAAGGACAGAATTCGGACTATTATTCCTCTAACCTCAATAAAAATAGGAAGGCCAAAGAGGATCCACCCCAAACCTCAAATACCAATGCCATAGCAAGCCCCCATGAATATACCGTGCCACGAATTATGCAGAGAATTGGGTTCATGTTCTAATGAAGAATATGGAGAGTTTCCACATTCTCCCAAGGAATCATTGGGGTAAGAAGGATGAGAATGAACTGGAGACATGGTTGTTTGGTGCAATCCATATGTTTGCACTCTTCCTACAAATGTGACTATGGCGACGATACCGATTCATTGACTGTGAGTTGGAGGAGCTGTGTTCCCTAATCAAACCTTCCGACCCTGTTGGACAATGACCAGGCTTCCAGGTCCTTCTCTCTCTCCCTGGGGAATCATTTGGAGTCAGCAAACTTAAGTAGCTCAGCAGCAAAGCTAATGCCTAAAGAAACATTTCAGAGATCTGTTGGATACTCCTACACTCCAAGAATCTACTACTGGATTGCCATGTTTCTTCCTCCCAATAAAACAACCACAAAGTTTCATGCTACCTCATGCTACCTCTGTGAGGGAATGGAATAGATGGGATCTACATGGCATATTTTTTCATACCATTTTTCTTCTCTTTTATTTCTCCATCCTCTCATTTTCAGAATATACTTAAGATTTCATATATGAGGGGAGGGTGATGGGAGAGGCAGGGAGGACTCCACCCCAGCTTTGGCATGGAACTGGCAGTCCTGGCTGTTAACCAAAGCTATTCCTGAAGACATCAGGTGCCCTCAAAGCAGGAGTGCTCCCACTTTCCTTAATATAACTTATATATATGTATATATATATAACTTGATATATATATATTTTATATATATAATATATATTTTTATATATAATATATATTTTTATATATAACTTTTATAATATAACTTAATAATAACTTTTCACATAAAAGAGGCCATGGTTTGTTTTCTCATGAACCAAACAAAGTGTTAAAAAGAAGGAAGAAGCAGCTGTATTTGCCACTGACTTGGACTGACCGAAATGGGACAGTTAGTCTTAGCCTTAGTTCCAAACAGCTGGAAAGTGATGGAAATAAAAGGGAGAGCACAAAGCCACTACCCAATGTACCCCCATACCACTTCTCTTTCAGCTACACATACTGCTAACTCTACTTCAACAGTATTGAATAAAGGTTTATCTTCTTTTTCAAACAAAGATAACACCTGTAGTTGTCCTCCAATGCTTCTTGTCTCTTGCTTCCCTTTTTAGGCAGCAAGGTAGCTCAATGAATAGAGCTCTGGAACTGGAGTTGGGGAGACCTGAGTTCAAATATGACCTCATATACTCACTAGCTAGCTGTGACCCTGGACAAGTAATTTATCCTCTGGTTGCCTTCATTTCCTCAACTGTAAAATCAACAAACATTATTATTACTTTATGCGAGGCACTGGGCTAAGTACTGGAGATACAAAAAGAGGCAAAAGACAGTCCCTGACCTCATGGAACTCACAATTTAATGAGAAAAATAATAGTACCTCCACCACATAAATACAAGTTATTAAATCATCATTATGTTACCTTTCTATGCAGTTTGCATTAAGCAGCCTTTGTTGTCATTTTTTGTTCAGTCCTGTCCAACTCTTGGTGACACCATTTGGATCACAAAGCCATTGAAGTGATTGACTATTTCTTTCCCTAGCTGCCCCATTTTACAAAGGAGTTAAATGAAGCAAGCAAACAGGGTTAAGTGACTTGCCCAGGGCCATACATCTAGTAAGTGTGTGAGGTCAGATCTGAACTCAATGAGTCTTCCTTTTTCCGGGTCCAGCACTTTGTCCACTGCACCACCTAGCTTCCCATTAAGCAGCCTTAGATAAGGAATAACTTCCTCCCAACTTCCTTGGAGACACAGAATGGTGAGCTAGGGTGATAGCAGCCACCTGATCATTTTTCCCCTGGACCAAAAGAAAAGAATATTATAAAAGTAAACATTATTTTTCATTCACTTTCACTCACAAATCATCTTCCTCATCATCTCTCCCCAATTCCTTCTCGATCTGTGTTGGCAGAATGCCGAGCACTGGCATCAGTAAACAGAAGGCAACTTTAATGAATATCTTATATAGAATATCTGTAAATGGTTCATTTAAAGAAAAGAGCCCCCTCTGCCTAAGGGAGGGAGCTTCTTAGGACCCTCTTGCAACTTATTTGAAAGTAGAAAATATGGGGGGGAAGGGAGGGCAGTGATATGAGCAGTGAGGCTAGGATGGGCCCTGGGAGTGAAAGATAAGGACTTGGTTCTGGGAAAGCAATATTGCCTAATGAATACAGAATTGGGTTAGGAGGTAGAACATGTGGGTTTTATTGTATAGCTCAATTGAGCTGCGGTGCTGAACAAGTGACATGTTTGTGCCTGAAACCAAGTTTCCCCATCTTTGAAAGAAAAAAGATAACTCGTTAGTCTCTACTTTACAAATAGGGATAAGCTTTACTTAGATCATTGTCTACAGAACCTTTTTTTAGCTCGTTGAAAAGTGGCATAAGGATACCATGGGCATAAGGATACAGTACTGGTTACCCCTGTAGTCTCATATTCCTATCTCAGCACGGGCTATTGAGGTATTGTGCAGGAAGGATGAAAGCCTGATGCTTGCCTTGGATGAGCTCAAAGTCTGATGAAGCACTTTCTTATACAATCCCTGTATTGGTCCCCATAATGGTTGACCTCCCATAATGCTGACCCTAACTTTCTGGTAGGAAAAGACATTCTTAAGAAACCCTGCCTTAAAGCAGGGCTGCCTCCTCAGTGTCCGTGGGGGAAGGTTTTACTCGGTTCTCAACATGTTGCTCGTTTCTGAACTGAGAAGAGGAAAATAAAGAGCTAAATGGATAAGGAAGAAGAGTAAAAGGAGACAAAAAGGCAAAGCCTGTCATGTTCTTATTTGGAGAAAGATGGAGAGATGTGGGCCACATGATAGCACAGGCATGTGGATTTGGAACCACTGCAACCATGGACCCAAAGAGAAGGATCATGGACAGGTGGCAGGATTCCACACCCCTGCCTCAATCTGTCAACAGTAATAATTAGGTTTTAAACTGTGCAAACAAGGTTTTATCCACCTTGTGATCAGATAGAAACACTTCAAGTGAGCCAAGAAAGAGCAAGGAGTGA
The DNA here is from genome assembly GCA_023548195.1 of Bettongia penicillata ogilbyi. Taxonomy (NCBI): domain Eukaryota; kingdom Metazoa; phylum Chordata; class Mammalia; order Diprotodontia; family Potoroidae; genus Bettongia; species Bettongia penicillata. The sequence goes on along the minus strand of JAJHZJ010000167.1, from coordinate 1,637,539 downwards.
TTCACCAAATAAGCCGCCCATGCCCCTGGTGTCTGGGTTTGCAGACTTGAGTCAACGTTCCTTGAGTAGCTGCTGATGGCTTCACAGCCTCACGGGAGAACAGCTCGAGGAGAATACTCCAGGGATGCTTTGTCATTTTTTATTGCAAGAGGCAGTATGTTGTAGTGAACAGGCCAGGCTTGGACCAGGAGAACCTGAATTCACTTTCTAGCTAGAAGATGCCAAGCAAGTCATTTAACCTCTAGATGACATGGACAGCTCTCTAACACTGTTTCTTTGAGATGACTTGGAAATCTGCCTCACTGAAGGGAATTTCCGTGCCAGAAATCCCCTGTGCTGATGAAATCACAAATCCAAACAAAGCAGTTGAATACCAAACACTTTGGACTACAGAGTCAGGATCCAAAGATATATTATAAACTAAAATATTGGGCTCAACCTACTAAGATGAAAGGAGAAGGAGGGGAGAGGAGGGGCACGGATATTCGTGTAGGGTAATGGATTTCATCAATGTATGAAAATGAGAGGAAGCTCCCAACAACTCAGATTCACAGTTGTTCTGCAATTTCCCATTTTAGACACTTGCCCAAGGTTACTCAGTCAGCATGTGTCAGGGACTGAATTTGAACCCAGATCCTTTTGACTCTGCTCTCTGTCAGCTATGCTATGCTATCTCTTGCGAATGTAGTCCTACAATCTTTCTCTATTATTTTTTTGTCAAAAGGACTTATTTTTAGACAGAATTTTAAAATTTGGTTGTGGATTTTTTGTGGACATTGTATAGATGATGCGTGAGAGTCTCTTTGTATGAGGCAAAACCATTACTATCCATGTAACTTATTATCTATTGTTGTGGGAGACTTAGCAAAGTGCCTGGTATGTAATAATCATTATTATATACATACGTATGCATGTATATAAACATATATATGTAATACTGGTAATAAATATGTAATAAATTAACCTGTTGCTTAATAAATAGTTCTTGATGGATTAAGCTCATCTTCTCTGTGCCCTCACGGGGTCCCCTGGAAAATCTCTGCCTCCTATGTATTCTTTTACCTCATATTATTTTTCTGTTTCTCTATGCAGACACAGGGGAAGGAGCCCTGTCATTCTGAGTGAGGACTTCATGTTTTGCTAGGATCATGGGGGTGGGAAGACACCACAGGGAGAAAGGGAGTAAAAAATGCTGACTTGGCAGTGCAGCCACTTATTTGTTTCTCCTTCTCAGGACAGTGTACGACACTAACATCTGAAATTCCACCGTGCTTCTGACAGTGTTTTAACAGATGATTGATTGTGATGTGTATTTGTTCTGCATAGCAGCATAATGCCATATCCCAGTTTTGCAGAGAAGCAAAAATGCAGCCCATCGGGATGCTTTGTTACATCAGTTCCAATGACAGGAATCAAGGTGATAGCTTTGTAAGAGAGAGGGGGGATGAAGCAATAAAAGAAGGAATGTAGCATCATGCCCATGTACATTGATTGTGTTGACTGACTTAGTCTTCATGAGATTTTAAATATTCTCTTTATGTGAGGATGGGGATACATTGAGCTTTTTGCTACTCAAAATATAGCGTAGAAGTCCAAACCTTTGTTGAGCTTCCTTACCCATACAGCAGATAAAGATTGAGGCAGCAATGTGGAGCATGGAGGGAGATAATTTGCCTTCTTTGTGTCACTTTGATTTTTGCTCAACCTCATGTTAATGCCACTCAGGACTTTGGGAGCAAAGTGATGTTAGTAACATCAACTTCTTCACAGCTTCGGAATTTTTTTGCTGGTTTTATTTTCTTTTTGGTGAAGCTCCTGAATGGAGTCTTATACACACAGGAATTTCTAACTCAAAATCAAATAGTTGTATGAGGAAACAGACCTCAAATCAATACCATATCCAGGCACTTAAAAATAATAATAATAAAATAAAATAGCTTTGTACACTCTGGCTAGTTTATGTTCACTGTTGCTAACAAAGTTTTAAGACTCGTGGTGTGTAGACGAAAGAACTCTTACCCTTTCTTGATTAGTCAGCCATAGCCACCATTATCGTATTTCTATGACCTTGTCCACTTCTAATTCCTGTTATCCTATTCAGTTGATTTCCCAGAGAAAGATAATGATCTAGTAATGAAGGAGAAAGAACATGGGATTTCCAGTCAGAGGGTGAGGCTCAAAACCTCAGTTTGCTATTTATGTGACTTCAGGCAAGTCATTATACTTCTCTAGAGCTCAGCTTCCTAACCTAGAATCTAAACAGGTTAGACTATGAAATTTCTAGACCAACAGTTCTCAAAGTATAGTCCTGAGAACTCTATGAGTCTCCACAGCGTCTACATGGGGTCTGCAAAGGAAAAACTACTCTTGTATTACTATGACCTTTGAATTTCTAATATAGTAAATATTTTTAAAATGTAACATATAAAAACTGTTGGGGGGATCCTCAATTTTTAAGAGTGTCAAGAGGGCTTCATCATATGCATGGGGTCTGCAAAGGCAAAACTACTTTTGTATTACTAAGACCTTTGAATTTCTAATATGTAAATATTTTTAAAATGTGACTCATATTAAAAACTTTTGGGGGGAGCCTCAGTTTTTAAGAGTATAAAGGGGTCCTCATCATGTTAAAGATAATTTATAAAATATCTATCTTATAAATATTCTAAAATAGTTTTTAGGACAGTATTTTTATAATTCTGAAAGTGCTATGTAATTAATATTACCTAATTATGAAATAAAATTTTTGTTATTCTCTATATACAAAGCTAATATAAGGAGAATACATTTTAATTTAATATAACTGCCTATGAAGTTTGACAGATAGAGCTTTTATTGAAGCATCCTTCTCTGTCTTCACCACCATAACTCATGTCATTCTCAAAACACACAGACACACAGTCACTCACACACACACACTTGGTGAGAAACCAGACAATAATGAATGAAGCCTTGTATCTTCAGGTTCTGAAATTTACTAAATCTTTCTGTTAATTATTTTCACTTGTATCTGGATGGTACATGGGAATGGGGAAAGGAGCAAGGATGAATGTTAGCAGAAACTATGCTGCTGTGCATATCCCTAGGAAACATTATAATGCACCCACAATGTTCATGGATCTGGATGGTGCTTGTAGCAAAGGCTGATGTTATGACAGGGTCCCCTAGCCTTAGCCATGTGGGCCAATGAACTAGGCTTTTCACGGGTGTGGGTGACAAGAACTAAGAACATCATACATTCAGAGTGCAGAATCCCAGGAAGGAACTTTAGAGATCTAGTCAAAAACTCTTGTTCTACAAATGAGGAAACTGAGTTTGAGAGACATTAAGTGACGGGCTCCAGGATGTGAACTTAGGTCCATTGATTCCAAATACAACACTCTACCCACCCATACACATTATCTCTCACAGGATACAAGTCCTATTCCCAGAAATATTGGAATTAGTCCCTGGTTGAAGCATTGTAGTCACCCTGCTTCATTCCAGTCAATCAGAGACCTTGGAATTATGCTAGGAACAACAAGGCAGTGAATAAAACAGCCCTTAGTCTCAAGGAGCTTTCCACCTAAGGGAGAAGATAGCAAATATTCCTTTAAGAATGTAAGAGCATTAATATACAGAAAATAAATATGAAGTGATTAAGCATAAGTTTGTTGAAGGAGAGCCCTCCCCTTGAGAATCATAAAAAGGCTTCATGAAGGTAGAGAGAGATGCTCAGACCCAGGTGAGGGTGAATCAGTTGATGCCAGGGATTGGAAGTGGCCAGTGCAAAGTCACTGAGATGAGAAATGGATGAGAAACGGAATATGAGCAACAGAGAGGTCGGTTTGATTGGATCACAGAGTGGGGGAGGGTGAGTAATGTCCAATTAGGATAGAAAGACATAAGTTTCTGAAGGATTTCAAAAAGCAAACCAAGGAGGTTATACTTTAATGCCTTAAATAATGGAGGGACATGGTTACATATGCATTTAAGGAAAATTAATTGACAGAAGTATTTAGGATAGATTTAAGACTTGAGGCAGAAGACCAAAACTGAGCCTTTGCAATAATATAGGTAAGAAATATGGAGAATATAAATGGGTTTAAGTGCATGGGATGATGTAGAAGTAGGAATGGCCATATTTGGCCACAAATTGGCTATGTGGGGTAAGAAACAATGAGGAATTGAAAATAATGCCAAGGTTTTAAATATGGAAGAGTGGAAAGATAGTGATGCCTAAAATAGAAATGAAGAAGTTGGAAAGAGGAGTGTTTTGAGGAAGAAAGATAATGAATTCTGTTTTAGATATATTGATATATTTAGATATATTGAGTTTGAGATGTATCTGGGACATCTGCTTTGAAAGGTCTAAGAGGCAATTTTTGATATGGACCTGAAGCTCAGAATGGGAGACGCTAGCTGGAGATAAAGATCTGGGATCTATAGTGGCAAAGGGATGATAATTAAACCCATGAGAGCTGATGAGGTTACAAAGGGGAGGAAGTGTAGAGAAGAGAAGGAGCTTAAAATTGAACCAAAAAGGTCTACAAAAGAGAAAAGGTTAAGAACCCTGGTGTAAAAAGATAAAGGCTGAAAAAAAGTCACTTGGCAACGAAGAGGTCATCACTAACTTTGGAGACAGCAATTTCAGTTGTGCAATATATGTGAAGTTGCAAAGTCAGGAGAAATAATACTAGAACCTTCTTTTGTGATGCCAGAGAACTTGTGGGCTTTGCCAAGGAGACAGAGGGCATCATGTGTGATTAGAATTGGGGATATTTTTTGCACTAGCTCCAGAGTTGTAACCTTAGTTTATTTCACAGGATGACAGATTTCAAAAAGTAAGCTATGATAGAGGCCATCTAATATGTTCTCTTTAGCTTTGTTGACATTCAGTCATATCAAGTGAAACCCCATTGGGGTTTTCTTGGCAGAGACACTGGAGTGATTTGCTATTTTCTCCTCCAGCTCATTTGACAGATGAGGAAACTAAGGCAAATGGGGTTATGTGACTTGCCCAGGGTCACACAGCTAAGAAGTATTTGAGGCCAGATTTGAACTCAGGAAGAGCTTCTTGACTTCAAGCCCAGCACTCTATCCACTGTGCCACCTAGATGTCCCTCTCTTTGTTACAGATAAAGTAACTGAGGTAATTAAGTGACTTGCCAAATGTCTCCCAGGAAGCAAATGAGTAGCGGGAAGGCAAGACGTATGACCCCCTCAAATCCAGTGATCCAGTGCTCTTGACCTCGACAAAGAAAACTAATCCAACATTTCCTCTCTTTCATTCCTCCTAGGTCCTCTCCATCATGTAAACCCCACCCCAAATTCCTGTTATGTGTTTTCTCCCCCATTGGAAGAGAAGCTCCTCAAGGGCAGAGACCAGCTTTCTCTTTGCTTCTTTTCCAATCCACAGCACATAACACAATACCTGGAGTATAATAAATGCTTGTTGACTTGTCTTGATTTTACAACTCTGGAGTTAGTATGGAAGATTCCTAGTGAAAACATCTGAAGTTGCAATCACACATGATGTTCTCCATGTCCTTGCAGAACACTCATAACTTCTTGGTCTCTTTGTCATCAATAAAACAGGATCTTTTATTTATTACTCATTTGGACTCCCTGACTTCACAGAGTCATTGACAATGTTAGTTTCCAAAGAGTCGTCCTGGGCATTAAAAATTACCAAGTAGTTACATAAGGCAAGTATTGAGTCTAATGAACTCTTGTTTCCTACAGATTATCCCTAGGGAATGGAAATAGGCAGCTAAAATACAATTCATGTCAGATTGTCTAGAAAACAGCAAGTTGCCTAGGCAACACTCCCTGCTTTTGCCATCATATAGAGATAGGGTAAATCATTTATTTTATAAACGTTACCACGGCAACACAAACTGCTTGGGAAATCACTGGAGGATTGAGAGTGAGGGTAATGACAGCCTATAGAACTGTTCTTTCCCTCCACAGGACATCAGAATAAAATGACCACATCTAAACAAAACTATATATACCCAAGTTTATATACAATCTGGGTACTCATTGAAACTGGATTGCATAAGGGGATAGAATATTGAAAGTATGGTTATCACGGAAGAGAAGGAGGTGTCCTCTGCTCTATAACCCAAATGGGAACTGCTTATTCTTAACATCCACTTTTCCCAGGACAGCTCTAGCTATACTTGTTCTTTTTGCCTAGATTTTGTACCTCTGAAAAAGAGAATTGCCACAAAGAAATATCTGGCCTCAGATAGATGGCCTAACTAACTCACAAGGCTTTTTGCAAGTGTGGGTGACAGAAAGAAAGAATATAAATTTTGAATTAGTCATCTGTGATAAGCACACCAACGTGTACGTCTGTGAGTCTTCTTCAAGAATGAAGGACACACAACAGCAGTCTATAAATATTTTATTTTGTACACAAGAGGCAATCAGTGCTTAATTAATTGAATATGTATAAGCCCACAATAACACTTGCACCAAAAATTAAGGAACTATTCAATTCAGAACAAAATGTAAAGAAATACAAACATTTAGGTACATTTTTAGAACCCTTTGAATAAAACAATTCTGTCTCTGTTTAATTTAACGCTGTTTTTTTCTAGTCTATATTTTAGTGTATTCTTTAGTCTACGTTAGACTATTATCTTTAGTGTACTTTTAATTGTAAACATCTTCCTAACCCATTGATGCTTCTATATTTGTCATCTTTTCCCAGTAGCAGCTTTAATTTTCTTACTTCTAGGTGTAATAGTATGGATGGAGAGGGGACTAAAGAGCTGATGAGATCTTGGAGGTCAGCTAGCCCAGTTCCCTCATTTTTTTTAAGGGAGAAAACTGAGCTTAGCAGTTTTACCATTGGAATCCCTCTCATCCAGGGTAATTACCTGCACTGTAAGACTGCTTTGATATATTTCAGGAGCATAAAGCACCCCAAACCATTTCTAGACATCTCACAAGTAGTATACCTTTTACTAGAAAGATATGAAAAGTATGACTGTCTTAGGACACTAACAGGATGGTATTTTACTGGGAATGTTTTACAGTAGCATGCCCTTTTTTGTTAAAGATAATTATCTAGACATCTCAGAGAATCATAGATTTAGAACTGGGATGGAAGTTAGATGCCATCTTGTCCAAAGCCCACCTTTCAGAAATGAGGAAACTGAGGCCTAGAGAGATAAAATGACTTGTCCAGAGTTACTGAATTGATAAATGGAAGAGGTGACTTTTGGTCCCAAGTTTTTATTCTAAAAAAATGGAGGAAAAGTTGTACCTGACTGTCTTTCTACCCTAACTGCAGAGGATGCTTTGTGGGTAGGAAATAGAAATTCACTAATAAACTTAAAAAGAAAATTGTTCAGGTCTCTTGGGTTATGATCTTGATCTCTTGGGTTATGATCTTTCATTCAAGCCTTTCTGTCAGAGTTTCATTGAATTTTAATCAGTAACTGTCATTTTCAAGCCTTACCCTGAGCTTAATGGCAAGTGGCAAAGTGAGATGTAAGACGAAAGGCACAGACAAGACCCCTGGTGCTTTCAAAGACTTAGGCAATATAAATGAACTGCTTAAGGTAGGCGAGAAACCATTCACCCAACATACCTACAATAAAAAAGCACAAAGCTATTATTATAAGTTTTCCAAAAAGCTCAATTTATTTTCAATCTGATTTGTTTTAGACCTTGTCTATTTTCTTCCTGGTCCTACATTTATGAGTGTGTACTAATGGGCTTCTGTATTCCATCAACCTGAAAATTAATGACTAACTGACCCAAAGCTTTTTCACCATTGCTTTCATTTCGAAAATGGTTGAGCTCAAAAACCCCCTAGAATGTTGTATTTCATGTCCTTGCTTTAAATATTAATTAACTTTGTTGCCACCTCATTTTGTGCTTTTGCTTCTTTTCAAAGCAAAAGAAGATTTTCCAGGAGTAAATGGGATGAGTGGGAGCTAAACGCCCTGTCAGGGGCATCTCAGAGGCAAAGTTAGAGTAAGGAAAGCCTGAGTTTGAATTTTCCATGTGATACTAGCTCAGCCTCAGTTTACTCATCCCTAAAATTGGCATGATAATAGAACCTAAGTCCCTAAGCAGCTGGAACGATTAAGTGAGATAACACAGAGTGTCCCAAATATCTTCAGTTTAATGTTCCTTTGAAGGTACTCCTTAAACTCAAAAACACCTTAAAGCTTAAACCTATGTCTTAAGACTCTTGTGATACCCTATGTATATAAAGCACTTTGCAAATAAAACTTAAAGCACTAGAAATGTCTATTATTATGTTATCTGTCCATTAGTATCTTTGTTTTCACCCTGACCCATCAATTCAAAGATGATATTTCAAGTGAACTCAATTCAATATAATTGACTATTATCAACTATAGCAATCAGTATCAATTATATTCAATTGTATATTATTATCTATAGGAACTCTCATTCCCAGCTCTTAATTGAGTTATGGAAAGGCATATTTGCTAGTTCTTTTGGAAGTAAACTTACATAGATGCATTAAGCAGAGTTTCCTCATCTGTAAGACAAAGGGCTGGGGTCCATACACCATTTGTCAAGGTTGCTTCCAGTTCCAACTTTCTGAGATTCTTTGTTTTTAGCAAAAGTCAGGTTTGGAATAAGGACCAGAATTCTAGTGTCACTATGCTACTGAAAAGTTTCATTTTTAACGTTGCCTGAGGCAGAAATGCAGTGACTACCAGTCCTTCCCTCCTTATAGGCAAAATGGTAATTGGTGACATCATGCATGAAGTTAGGACTCCCTTGTCTCAGCACTGGGCTCCCTGTTCCCACATCGACTAAGCCTTTTGTGATCACTCAAGCTGAAAGCTCCCCACTTTTGCTCCTCTAAATTCTTACTGTACTGTACTTAGACCATTCTTTCAGTTCTCAGACACCTTCTTAAGTCTTTGCCTTCTTTTCCCCAACCAGAGTTGTCCCCTTTAGAAAAGTCTCCTGGAGAAAGGTTAGGCATTTGAATGCTACCTTTCATGAACTATTTCTTTCTTCGATGCCTCTTTTAGGAGTTTCATAAGGTTCAGCTGAAAAGACACTGACAAAAATCAGTCATACTTTGTGTGTATTTTTTTTTTTTTGTACCTGATAGAAAGAAGCGCCCTGAAGAGCGCAGGAGTGACACAGCCAGATTGGGATTTAGAAGTATATGTTTGACAGCTGTGGGGAGGATGGACTGGACACAATAGATGTTGTGGGAAGGGAAATTATCACAGTAGTCCAGATGAAAATAGACCAGTCTGAACTGGGGTGATTAAGTCATGAGTGGCCAGAAGGACACAGATGCAAAAGGCTTGTTAGAGGTAGAACAACCCAGACTAAATTTGATTGATTGGATATGGGAGTTGAGGGCTAGTAGAAAGCTGAGAATCCAGGGTGACTCAGAGGATGATGCTATCTTCAATAAAACATGGAAATTAAGTAGAGATTCTCTTATAGAATTCCTCTTTGCATTATTCAGAACACTGTTTCCTTTTAATACTGTTTGATCTAACTATATAACAGCAGAAAGATATTAAGGAGGAGTACAAAAAGATTGACAGACAATAGGAACCCAACTTAGTCTCTGTTTAAATATAATGTTCTCAGTTCCTTGAGTCCCATTTAATAAAGTTGAAAGCTTCCTTAATTATCAATCTTTAGGTCCTGAATAATGATCTTAAGATAGCTTTTTAAAAGGAATCGAACATCAAAGAGTCATGTTTAAAGAGATATTAATCAATTGACGTGAAAGTATCTTCAAAAGAATGTATTTTTCAGAATAGAGAAGCTCCAGTGGAATAGGATAGGTTAATGAGATAAAGGGAAATGAAAATGATCATGAATGGAGCAATCTCCTAGAAGGATTGGGAAGGCATGGGTTCAAGGGTTCAAGTGGAGAAGTAATCTTGGCAAGGAAAATAATTGATTCTCCTCAAAAAGAAAGACAAGAGAAGAGCAGAGGTAAGGACAAAAATCTATTTTGAGATATAGATGAGTGGAGATGAAAAGGTTCATGACATAGCCTTCATCCAAGGAGTAGAAGGCAGTCATCTGTAGGAAGATAAGGGACTGAAGGTGGATTGGGGGCTTAAAGAGAGAGGAGAACATTTGCAATAGTCACTATTCCAGCCATGAGGGCACAGTGGAGGTTACAGATTGCATGGAACTGTAGCGGACTCAGCTTATTTTCACTATAGTATCTGGTTATTTACAATAGTGCTGGAGAAAGACATAGAAAGGTCAATGGTGGCAGGGTCTAGGGTTGGGAATTTTTAGAGTGGGATTGAAGAAAAATAGGAGGAAAAGTGATTCCTTGAGAGAAGTCAAATGCCTTGTTGGAATGGCAAATTTTAAGATGAAACTGAAGGAGGCTAAGTGAATCCAGAACAAGGTAGATGAAATGGAAGAAAAAAGAGGACCTGAAAGAAACCCAAGATCATGACAAGGGTAAAGAGTTAGTTCAAGAGGAATGGAGCAGTGGGAAAGGAGGAATAGGAGGGAGAAAAGCATTTATCATGTTCCTACTGTATGCTAGTTACTGTGCCAAGTGCCTTACAGATGTCTCATTTGATCCAACAACCTTATGGAGATGATGACATTATTATCCCCATTTGACAATTGTGGAACCTGAGGTATACAGAGATTAAGTGACTTCCTCAGGATCACACAACCAGTAAGCATCTGAGGCTGTATTTAAACTCAGGTCATCCTGATTGTGGGTCCAGTGCTCTGTGCCACTGTAACTGGGAGGTGATAGAAGGGCCTGGGGTTGGGAAATGGGATCTAGAAGGCAACCTAGAAAAAGTGATAGAATTGATGATGTGAACTCTAAAGGAGGAAGGGTGGTTGAAGTGGTTGAGCAGAAAGTCAGTACGGTCGTCAGCTCCTCCTGTGAGTTCTGGGTATCAGGGAAGACACAAGGAAATTGGAGAACATGGTGAGAAATGTCATGTTCAGAAGGAAGCCAGGTTTCAGTGAGTACCATTGGGTAGAAGGGCAAGAAGAAGGGCTCAAGGAGGAAGGAGAGTTTCCTAGTAGAAGGGTTAGGAGGTAAAGGCTAGGGACGACAGAGAGAGAGAGAGATTAGAAATGGATAGAATTGAAAGTACAGCAAATAGTGGCTGGGAAATGAGACTTTTTCCTTCACATTTCATGGTTCTGAATGACAAAAATTAAGGGATCGGAAAGTTGGGGTTTGTTAGCTACGCATCAGGATGATATCAAGTGAGAAAATGGTACTAGAACCATAACTAATTACCAATAATTGGTAATGATTATTAAATGACTAATTAATAACCAATTAATTGGAATAATTCTAATCAGAATGTTGCCATGACAACGCTTTCACACACCTCAAATACCAGGGGGTTTCTGGTTTCCAACAGACCAAAACACAGAAATGCCTTCATTGGTTTCAGTCGTAGTCAGTGCGATTGATGAAATCATTAGCGCAGAATACAGTATTGGAAATTGAAGGTTCAGCCACACCTTGATGAAGTATCTTTTTGTCCCATTACAGTTTATATTGAGCATTGTGCAAACACTTAGGTTAATAAGAAAAAATTGGTTTTTTTAAAAATAATCATTATAACTGTAAATAAGCAACCAGGCGGTGTAGTGGTTAAAAGTTCTGGGCTTGGAAAACCTGAATTCAAATCTACCTCAGAGACCGACTAACTGTGATCCCGGACAAATCATTTAACCTTTCTTGGCCTCAATTTACTCATCCATAAAATGGTCAAAATAATAACACCTACATCACTGCGTCATTATGAGAATGAAATGAGATCACATATGTATAGACCTTTGTAAACCTTAAAGTGCTAAAATTATATAAATGTTAGCTCTAATTGTACTAATCTATTGATGTACGTTTGATTCAGGCAATGCTTATGCTATGGAACAATGCTTACCAAACTCTGTGTTTTCAAGTCTAATTCCAAAATATTTGCTTATTTTCTAGACTAAGAATTTCCACCTTGAGTATGACTCTTTGTATATAAAAGTGATATATAAGAAGGGGCTGCTAGGTGGTGTAGTAGATAGAGCACTGGGCTGGGAATCAGGAAGACTCATTTTCCCAAATTCAAATCCAGTCTTAGATATTTATTAGCTGTGTTTGCCTCAATTTCCTCATCCTTAAAATGAGCTGGAGAAGAAAATGGCGAAAACCCCAAATGAGGTCATGATGTGTCAGACACACTGAAACAACATTTGCGACAACGATGTGAAAGTGAGTTTGTATTTTCATGTACCAATAGAACAGAAACTTTTTGTAGACAGGATGCTTTTCACTGTTTTCCTCATTTCCCTCACACCTATTCTAGCATCTGGCATATAGTAAACATCCACTAAATGTTTGTGGCATTTTTCGTATCTTGATTTTTCACTAAAAGGGAGCTAGACTTAGGAAACATTTTTACATTCAAATATCTCTAATATAGTTAGACCTATTTAAGCATAAACATGGTTTATTTTAAATGACCTTAAAATTAGATATGTAAGTGGAAGTACAATTTAGTTGCTAATGATTTTCTTTTTATTTCCTGTGGCTCTAATCCAGTTTTCTATCCTGAGTCAATAAGCATAGTGTGTTTTTTATAACAACTCTATAGTGCAAGGATCAAATGAAATAGTATATGTGAAATAGTTTTGAAAAACGTACAACATAATGGATGACTATTAAATCTTTTACTAATACAATAATATAACATGTTACTATAATCATATTAACATAGTATAATTATATAGTTGTATTAATGTATAACTATATATTACTCTAGTGATATTATAGAATTATATATAAATATAATTTTATTAAGTATATTATTAGGCCATAACTGAGGTACAAAGTGGTATCAGTGTCTCCTGCTCCATTTCAGCAATGTTTTTTTTTATAAGAGCATCCCCACTTATAAGAGACCAATCTAATTCTGTTCTTTTTTCTATGCACTTCATGCCTGGTTCCTTTAACTTTCGATCCTGTAAGCTCATAGAGTCTCCAGCTAAAAAGTACCATAAAGCTCACCCAGTCTAATCCCTTCCTTTTTTTCTTTCATTCTCTCTCTCTCTCCTCTCCCATTTTTCCTGTTAAAAAGGTTGGGTCCTTTTCAGAAAAAAAAATATCATTATCTGAAAATCTGAATTTACCATGCAGATAAATTAGGGCGTCATGATTCATAGTATAAAGGGAGGCTTCGTATTACAAAGATATTCATTTCTGTATTTTTTTTTCTAAGTAACAAGCTCTGTACTGCATTTTGATCTGCATGGATCATTGATTCTCAGGAACTCTTTCCAATGGATCTGTGATTTGGTTGGGCCATTGATCTAGATGTTTCCTCTGATGATTCAGATCACAGCCCATCCCTGCTTGTCTATCCTAAAAGACATTTGTCTATACATTTTCATAGATTCTACTCGGTGAAAAGAAGCAGTCCTCCCAAACTCTGAACTATCACAGTGGATGTATCCTGGGCAGCACACATGGTGCTGTCCATAGCTGTCCTTTATTTTTATTGCATGTTTAGGTCACCTTCTTTAATCACATACTTTTTGATGATGTCCTTTGTACAGTAGCCCCTTATTTAGTTTGATACAGCCTGGTCACACCTACTATGTGCCTTGCCATTGACATCCAAGTGACAATTCTTTAGAGATTACTGTGCTTTAATAACTCGTAGCTATATAATATTGTTGAAATATCAATATTTTAAAAAGACCATTAAGATCAGAGATTGAGAGAAGGAACAGATCTTACAGATCATCCACTCCAGCCCATCTGCCTCCCTACTTTACAAATTATCCTTAGTTTCAGGGAGAAAGTACCCTTAACACTTGCTACCTCACCGAAAGGCCAAGAATTAAAAAAACTTGAGCAAAGATTGGGAGAACCAGCAATCAAGCACCAGATAGAAATGAATCTTTGAATCCAGAGTATCCTTAGAAGTCACTGAATCCCATCTCTTCTTTGGTAAAAACTCATTAGAATAACAATTCACATTTCAGTAGTACATTAAGATTTAAGGTTTAAAAGATGCTTTTCCTTACCAAGAAAGGCAAGTTTCTAAGGTAGGTACTGACAATGCTATTTTAGGTCTGAGGTTCCGAGGGGTCAAGTGACTGTTAGACTATGGGTGCACAGTCTAATAAGTATCAGAGCCAGGATGTGGATCCAGCTTTCCCAATTTAATTCCTAGACTTTTCAAACGAGTTAGCAGTAATGAGATTAAGATTTTAAAGGAATCTTGGAGAAGATTTTGACTGATTCCCTCATTTTATCTACCATGGTATTATGAGTGACACTAAATCTCTGGGAAATAATAATGGAAGAAATTATTCTTTTTTTAAAACAACATATATGTTTGTTGTACTTCATACCATCATCTTGTAAGGTTTCTGTCAAATATTTCAGAACCAGATGACTCCAGAAATACTATTTGAACTATTTTTTTTCCTATATGGTAAATTTGATTCATGTGTATGCCCCATGACACCTTATTTGAGACTGAAATAAATCAGAGGTTTTGGTGGGAATCTCCTCTTAATTCTCCCTATCAAATTTGCTGTGCCTATACTAAACATCTATTTCTAAACTATATTAGGAAACACATGTATATATACATGTGTGTGTATGTGTGTGATGTAGGTATATATATGGTTTTTTTCTCTAGTATCATTTCCTAGAGAGTATATTCGAATACGATTGGGTAGGACCTTGATGGGAGCATTGATGTTCAGTCAGGAGAGGTTGACTAGTTATCAAAATAGCCAAATAAATCCTTTGAAATTAATAGTTTATTTGCATAACCTAAATGTCTTGTCATCTGAGTCAATAGTACTAGGGATTCAATCTTAGGCTCAGGCTCAATCAGACTTTTTACGGAAAACTCATAGTAATAGGTCGTTGTTTTGCTTTGTTCGGTTTTGTGTTTTATTTATTCATTCATTCATTTTTTAATAGCTTGTATTCCTAGAGTGATGATGGGTTCTTAGGGGGTAAGTAGCAGAACTCCTGTTTAGGTTTCGCAGATTCCCAGTTCAGTCGTGTATTCACTCCAGCCCACTATTTCGATAGGGGGCAGTAGTGTGGTGCTGTAGAAAGTGACCAAGTTGAAATCAGAAGACGTTGGCTCAAAACCCAGCTCTCCTCCCTGCTTCTTGTGTATGTATCCCTGAGCAAGTGACTTCAACATGATAAGCCTCACTTTCCAAATCTGTAAACATGATAGGACTGGAAACTCAGTGATGTCTACAGTCTCTTTCAATTCTAAATTTTGTGACAAATTTCATGTGCAAAGTATAAGAAATTCTAAAAATCAATGACAAAAAAAGACTTTGCCAAATGATAATGTTTCTGGTCTTGGATCTACTTCTCCAACCTCATTCATGCCTTCTTTGTTGTGATGGAATAAGATTCTCCCAGAAGTTTCTGCCAGTTTGCATTGCTAACCTCAGAAACGGTTGGCTTTCATTTTTTGCTGAGTCTTTGTGTCAGTTCCCAGTAGATCAGAAGGACAAAAATGTTTCGCCTTATAAATGTTCCCTTCTCAGAGGTAAAAAAGCAGCTGTTAGATCATTTACTAGATGAAATGGTCAAAATTAATCAGAAAACAAAATTGAACCCCTGGAAGGTTTAGCCTCATCTCTACCACATGAATTTCCTCCCCCCGCCCCTTCCCTCCTCTCTTCTCTTCTTCTCCCCTCTCTTCCTTCCCTTCTCTCTTTTCCCTTCCTCTCCTTCCCTCTCCTTTCTTCTCTTTTCTTCTTACTTCTTGTCTCCTTTTCATCGCTTTCCCAAATTCATATGAGCTAGAAGCACAAGGTCCACTCCTGGATTCAATCCCACTGCTACTCAGCCTAGAAACTTTTCATGCTGCATGTATAACCCAGACCAGTTTATCCTTCCTCAGGCAGCCTGGTGGCCCTCTGCTTCTGGAAGACACACCCCATTTTGAGAAGGGTGGGGAAGGGAACAGCCATCTATGAAATGAGATAAACATTGTGTTAAGCACTTTACAAATACATCTCCCCTGATCCTCATAACAACTCTGGCGGGAAGATGCAATCATTATACCCATCTAATAGAGGAAACTGAGGCAGGCAATGCTGATTTTCCCAGAGTCACATAGCTAGTAAGTGTCTGACATTGCATTTGAACTCAGATCTCCCTGACTCCAGACCAAGCACTCTACCTAGCTACCTTTTGGTTTGGGTCTCAGTACTGGATCTCAGTTGGCTTCAACTGGACTATAGTTCAGAACTGCCAAGCTCAAGCAAACCCCTGGCCTCAAGTTCCTCAGAAGCATGGGCTATAGGCTTTCATCATCCTGTCCAGCCACTATTTGACTCTCCCTGCGATTTTGTGGACATCATATGTCTCCATTATCTGGTTTGGTTGTCTGTACCAAGGGTCTCCAAAGTAATGACTGACCCTAGGAATCCCTTCTCACCTAGACAGTCTTCTGACAGGTCTCCCTGCCTCAAGTGTCTCCCCTCTCCAATCCAACCTCCACATAACCACAGTTATTTTTCTCAGGTGAAAACTATGTAACTACTCTGCTCAGTAACCTCTAGTGGCTCCCTACTGACTCTGGCACCAAATATTATCTCTTCTTTATCTTATCAAGTTTTAGTTGATACCTTTATGTAAGTTTTATAATATAAATAATTATTAGTACGGAAATATCCACAGAATGTATGAATTAGTAAGTACATATAATTAGAGATAATTTTCTCTGTTTTTTTGCATGCAGTTTAAAGACCACTAGTCATATCCAGCTTATTTTTGTGATGTGTTCACTCAATCTTATCATTCACAATTTTCAAGCCATTATTTATCCATTTGAAATATTCAGTGATGACATTATGTTTCCTTTTTGAAAGAGCTCTTGGTTTCATTAGGTCAATGTTAATTCATCTCTCCCAAGTGTCAATTCTCGCATAAGGTCATTTTGGCTTCTTCTTTTTTCCCATTTTAATTGTTCAACTTCCTCGGAATGCAAAATTTTGAACCCAAATGGAAATTGTTGGATAATTTTTCATTATACATTTAATAAAAAATGACTTTTTTGTTAGTAAGGAAAACAAATGTTTGTTTTAAACTAGATTTTTTTTGAATATCAAATACCACTCATCAAAGTCCTCATTGAATGTTGCAAGTTTAGATGAATCAGAGTCATATGGATTTAATTTCCTCTAAAATATTTGTGGGTTTGAAAATGAAGGAGAAGAGCCTTCAGAAAAAACATGTTTTGGATCTTATCAATCTCAAGGGGTATTGAAAATAGTTAAAAGATGCTCAAGAATACCCAAGTCTAGTTTCAATGGCTTCTAATGAAGATTCCTGCCCTCTTAATTGCCTCCTGGAAAGCTTGCCAAGGAGTGAAAATTTCCATTGCCCGCACCTTTGAAGAGCAAAAGTAAGCTGCAGAATGGTCACAGAATTTTACTGTTGGAAGGGTCTTCCGTGGTCATTTATTCCAACCCACGTCTCATCAAGTGTCCTAGCCACTGGAAAAGTGGGTGCCTAACCTTTACTTCAAGCAAACCTCCAACAAACTGAACGCCCTTCCTCC
This sequence comes from Bettongia penicillata ogilbyi, assembly GCA_023548195.1. Classification (NCBI taxonomy): domain Eukaryota; kingdom Metazoa; phylum Chordata; class Mammalia; order Diprotodontia; family Potoroidae; genus Bettongia; species Bettongia penicillata. Next base: position 1,619,975 of record JAJHZJ010000167.1, on the reverse strand, counting down.
TAAAGCTGACCATCCCACTTTCACATAGATCTAATGATTAGGCAATGTTCACTTATATCAAACCTACATGTTCTTTTTGATAACTACCATCCATTGTGTCTGCTTCTACAATCTGTGCCCTTTCAGTCAAACCCCTTTCCCATCCATAGCCCTTCAAGCGGCTTTATGACAGCGATCATGCCTGCCAAGTCCTCTTATCTCCTGGCTGGCCACTCCCACTTCTTTCATGTACACTTACCAAAATATTTGTTTTTATCTCCTTTGCCATGAATGCCCCGTTGCGGTTAAGACATTTCTTAAGCCTAATTGAAAAACAGCAGCAAGCTGGGTGATGTAGAGTCTAGAGCTCTTGCTGGAATCAAGAAGACCTGAGTTCAGATGTGGCTTCACTACTGCTTTCTAGTTTTGTAACCCCCGGCAAGGCCTTAGCCTTTGTCTGCCTCAGTTTCCTCAACTGTCAAAGGAGAGTAAGAGCACGGAGGTCCCAGAGTTGTTGTAAGGATCAAATGAGATCCAATTTTTTAAAAAGAGTTTAGTATAGTTCCTGTCATATTTGTTGCTCAGTTGTATCTCTTTATGACCCACTTTTTTTTGCGGGGGGAGGAGGTTCTTGGCAAAGATACTGAAGTGATCTGTCTCTAGTGGATCAAGGCAAACAAAGGTTAAGTGACTTGCCCAGGGTCACACAGCTAGTGAGTGTCTAAGGTTGGATTTGAACTCTGATCTTCCTGACTCCAGGCCCAGTGCTCTGTCAAGTGATAGAGCTACCCAACTGCCTCTTCCTAGCACACAGTAGGTGCTAAATAAATTTTTGTTGCCCTAGCTTTGGTAGGATTAGCCCTAAATACAGGCTTAGTAGGGCACAAGAGGAGGGGCTTACCTTGGTTTGCTTTTGATGCCCTGATGCTTTCTGTACCCTTCCCCTCCATGTTTCTCCATGACCTTTCAGATACCTAGTTACTTGCTTTTTCTCACCATTGCCAAAAACAGTGCTAAACAAAGAAACAATTCATTTATGTCTTAATATAAATGAGATTTTGTGGACCTATTATTTCTCCCAGGGGTATTTGTATTTAAAGTCTTATCTCTAATTTTGGAAAATGGAACTCTCCAAGTTAAAAAAAGTTTAGGAATCCATGAATGGTTCAAAGAGTTGCAGTTGTGGTTGTGGTTGCTGCTGCTGCTGCTGTTGTTGTCACATTTTGTCTTCTTGCAGAGCAGAGGCAGGGATAGGGGTCATGTTGATTCCTCTGAAATTACTTGGGCCATCTGAAACCAAAGTTCTCACATAAAAGTCAGCCTTATGTTTCATACTAATTAACGCCTTCTCAGAATCCTTGTTAAATCTCTCAATAACATTTTGTGTCATCTCACAAGGAACATCTAAATATTTTGAAATAATATTTGCTCAGGCTTTGATATTTTAAAACAACATAATTTGAAACTATGTAATGTGCAAGAAATAATTTAGAAATTTCACAGAATGGATTACTCTCATTCACATGCATTGTTCTTCTGACCAAAGTCTTGGTATGAATTTATTAAGCATTTATTTATAAATTTTAAAAGGATGTATTAAGTGCTTGCTATGTGCCAGGCACTGTGTTAAGCCTGAGGATAAAAATATGAAATAGATATTTTAATGAGGGAGACAATACGTACAGGGGAATGATGTCTTATTGGTGTGAAAAGTCAAATGAATGGTGAATAGGATGGTGTACCACGATTTTCAGAAATAATACAGTTGATTTAACTACTGATCCCAGAGGAAGAGGAAGAAGGGAGTGGGGTGTTTTGTAGTGGCCAGAGGGGAAATAAATAGATGACAGGGTGGAGCAGGGCTGCTGTGGATTCTCACTAATCAGGACAACATGGTACCAAGATGGCAGTTCCTTCAAAAAACAGATTGAGAAGTAAAGATGCCCCCCACTCCTTGCTTTACAGTCTAATAATATTGATAAGGCTTTTTTGATAGCTTTTTTTTGAAGGAGGACTAGGCATGATTTGACTGAGAATATGGGATATTCATTTAATAAAACATCTGTTTTGAGAAGGATTGACTGTGCTTGGAAAAATCTTCCAACTTTACATTGGGATGCTTCTCTATAATAAATATTGCTCTAACAGCTCCTTATTTTAAGAATGTTAGAGACTTGAGCCTTTCAAAAATTCCCCTTATTCCCATTCTTTTTTAATTGAAAAGATTATAATGAGTCACTTAGTGAATCAGTTATTGGCATTTACGTTACTCCAAATAATTGCATATTTCAAATTCTTTTCATTTGAAAAATTCCACTAAATCAAACTGTAGCAGGCAAAAATATTCTTTAGGGAAGGCTGGTGAACATGAGAAGTAATCCACTTTGGGATGAAGGATGATGGAGAGAACTTGTATGGTTTCTAATGAGCAAAAAGTTTCACATTTAAAAAAATCATAGATTAAATTTAGGAAATAAAACACAACTGTAATCAATATTCCATTTTTATAACATTATCAGGCCTCCCATAATAAAATGAGGTGCTGTGGTATCTTTTAAAAAAATTATTATTGGTTAAAGCATGGCTTGGAAATTTCAAACAACAAAAAGCTCGTAACTAAAACCCTTTTCAAATCATTTTGTTTTTCTTTTCTGTTTTCTTTTGTTTTCATTACTTTAATCTTCAGCCACTGGATTTTTTTTCTTTAGAAGACATTTTTATTTTCTTTTTACCTCCTAAACAACACATGGGGTGATGTCAAATGGAATTCTAGTACAAAGAACTGGGAAATAGACTAAGACAAGAGAGTGATAAATAAAAGGGAAATAGTTTCTTTGCCCTACATCTATAGCTAGAAGTCACATAAGAAAATATTCAGATCAAGAAAGCAAACTTCTGTTTCTATTCTGTTTTAACTGATTAATAATTAATTCTCAACATGAAAAAGAAATTGTTTTATATATTGATAATTAATTTTTTTTATCTTCTGGGGACTCTTCACTGAAATTCTTTACTAGTGTTGATAAATTTTCAATGATCAGGAAGGAATTTCTAAAAAATCTTTTTTTCTTTTTACCAGAAGACCAAGAGGTAGCTTTTCAGTTGTAAAAGTTTTGATTTTTAATTAAACTTAATTGACTACTATGGCTTTTTTTCGCTTTCTAGTGGAGAGTGAACATAAATGAGAATCAATAATAGACTTCGTTAGAACATCATGTTCCTCACAGGAACATCCTCACTTTGGCCCTTAACTATTTTGAATGGCCTTGAGTGCCATTAGTGAACCTTTTTCTCTCTCCTGTCTGTGTTCTAACAGCTCCTTAGTGCTAAAATCAGGTGTTTTTTAATTAAAAACAGGAAGTTAAAGTCAATTTAATCATACATGACACTTTCCATTGCCTTGAGTGGCAAGAATATTGTACCTAACAGACAACCTTTTTGAAATGACTTAACCTACCATAACTTGATTGATCAACAACTGGTCATTTTAGTTTTATTGTCATGAGAGTAAACAGTAAATCGAATATTTTAATAAGTCCAATCCAAAGCCTTACAGATAATTATTTGACTCATCTTCGTGATTAAATTCTGTTGACTTTCTGCCCAACTGAAGTTCTTTCTTATCAACAATAGACCATTTTTGTTTGCCAATTACAATTTAATCCAATTAATTTCAATTCAGCAAGTATTTAATATCTGTGTACAGGGTGTGTGACAGGTCTTACACAAAGAGAGTACAAGAACCATGATGAAGCACATATTACCCCTGAAGGAATTTATACTCTTTGAGAGGAGGGATAGGAACAACATATACATAGCCTAGTAAATAGAAAAAATACACTGTCAAGTAAAGTAATGGGAGGGAGTACTAAATTGAAAGGGAAAAGAAAGGAATCATTTAAGAGCTGCCCCTTAAACTCAGTTCAGGAAGAGAGGTGAGGGGAAAAGCATTCCAGGAATGGTAACGGGGAGGGGGGGAATGTCATCTTTGAAGAACAGTTTGGCTAGAATATTGAGTCTCTAAGTTCAGGGTCAGGGAGGCAGGGAGTAATATGAAGTTAGTATGAAAATATTGATTTGAGACAGATCCTGAAGGAATTTAAATGCCAGAATAGTTAGGCCCTGATTCTAACAGTAGTAGGGAGCCTCTAAGGCTTCTTGAGGAAGGGAGTGATGTTGGCATAGCTCTTTTTTAGGAACATCAATGTGGCTGTCATCATATTATTTACCTTCTCAAAGGAATTGGAGGGAGGGGGAAAATTTGGAACTTTAATTTTTTTTAACAATATATAAATAAGAAATTTAAAAAATTAGAGTACTAAAAACTTGACAGTTGTGAGAATGACAGATTAGAAAGGGGGACCCTGAAGTTGGGGAAACCATTTAGGTGTCTGTTACAATAGTTTCAAGGTGAAGAGGGCCTGAGTCATGATAGTAGCCATGTAATTGATGAGAAGATCATGGAAGAAAGAGATATAGTGAAGGTAGATTCAGTCACACTAAGGAACTGCTTAGATAGAGAGAAAGGAGGGAAGGGGAGAGGAGAGGTAGAGAAGGATGAAGAAATGGAAGAGAGAGTTTTAGGGGAAAGAGATAATAAGTTCTGTTTTGGACACCATGAGATATACAGGTGGAGGTATTCAGCAGACAGTTGTAATGCAAGACTGAAACTCAGGAGAAAATCAAAGCTGGCAGTGAAGACTTGAGTGAGGGTCATCCCCATGGAGATAATCATTAAAACCATGGATGATGATGATAATGATGATGATGATGATGAGAGAAAGAGAAGGAAGAAAGAAGACCAAGACAGAGCCATAAATTGATCACACAGATGGGGGAGTAGGGGAGAATGGATGAAGATTTGGCAAAGGGAGTTAAGGAGGAATAGGCAGATAGGTAAGAAAACTAGCTAGGAGAGAGCAGGGTCAAAAAATCCCATGGAAGAGAGATTATCCTGAATTTGAGATGCAAATGAGCCATACTGAGTTATAAGCATTGACCATCCTTCCAGTTATTCAGACTCACAAAGTGTCATCCTCGACATTATCTGTCACCTTTCATATTCAATCTGTTGCTAGTTTCTGTTGATTTTGCCTTTGTTACATCTCTCATACAGACTCCCTTTTCTCTCTTCTGAGAGAATGAGCTCATTCAGGTACAGGTCCATATTATCTCACACCTGCACTATGGAAGTGCTTGCTGGTGGGTCTCTGTGCCTCAAAGCTCTCCCAACTCCAGTCCAGCTACCACTTAACAGTCACAGTGATCTTCCTAAATTACAGGCCTTCTTCATGGAAGAAGTAGGATATGAGCTGAACTTTGGAGGGTATCTGGAATTTGGGGACAGGGAAGTCATCACAATCTGGGGAAAGGATATGAGCAAATGTACAAAGGCTTACTAATAGGTGTCTGAGGGATCTCATCTCATTTTGGTTAGGGTGCAGTAGAAGAACAGGAGGTGAGAAATTTAGCTACGAAGGTCAGAAGAGGCCAGATGTTGAAGGGCCTTGACCCGGGTCTGGCCTCAGTATCATCTACTTAACTGATTTTAACAGACTCCAGAGATTCACTTGCAAGTTTTCTCACAGAACTAGATCTAATTTCTAGGAGTCTATGAGAGCTTAAGCCTTACTTAGGAAAAGGGCCAAAGCCATCTCTACATGAGAATTACTGTAAAAGCCAATGACTGTGTTGGTTTTCTTTTCACAAGTGTCTTGAATTCAAACAGACCATCATCCTCTCTAACATCTCCTGTATGAACTTCTCCCTCATTTTCTATCAATGACCTGACAAAGCAAAAAATTAATAACCCAGTTATGCCCTCCTGTGGTTTGGGGGATTTGCCCATAGCTGTCACTACTCTGGGTACCATAGTATATTGTAATTTACATAGTTCACTGCTGAGCCTTGCTAATTGTTCACATGGCTGGGAGAAGTAACCACTGCTATGTTAAAGCATTTAAATCATATTATAGGTCATGAGCCACTGCTGTAGCTGACCTGTTTCATATCGACTGTATAGGTCCAAAGACAGGCAACATAGTTTTAATAGCTAAAATTTATATAGGTCCTTATGGATCTCCTTCTCCCTCTCTCCTTTTCCCTCTCTCCTCCCTCACTCCTTTTTTTCTCTCTCCTTCTGTCTCTCCATCTCCCCCCTCTCTCTATACATAGATATAAATACACACACATATATACATACACACATATAATCTAATCTCGTTAGATCCTCACATCCACTCTGGGAGGTAAGTGCTATTATTATCTCCATTTTATAGATGAGAAAACTGAGGTTAAAAGTATTTAAGTGATTTGACCTGGGGTTCCAGAGCTAGTAAGTTTCTGAAGGACTGAATCTTCTTGCCTCCAATTCCAGCACTCTACCCACCATACTACTACTGTGAGTGTTATGGACAGAGGGCCAGCCTTGGAGTTAGGAAGACCTAGGTCCAAGTTCTGCCTAAGAGACACATGAGCCATGTAACGCTGGAAAAGACCTCTCAGGGCCATCAGGAGATTTGCTAACACTATAAATTAGAGGTCAATTGCTAATCTTCTTCAGTGGAAGTAATTTCCACACTGGAAGTTGCCCATATAAAGAAAGAAAAAAGGTGTGGAGGAGGGAAAACTAAATCAAACGCTATTAAACTGTAGGATCATATATTTAGAATTAGAGAAGCTCCTACCCAACTCTTCCCCTCATTTTACAGATTAGGAAATTGAGGCCCTGCAATTAAGGGACCTACTCAAAATCGCACACGTGATAACAGAATTGGATTAGAAAAAAAGTAATGCGACAATCTTTCAGTGTATTTAAACAGAAAAGATAATCTTTGCCAAGTGTCCAATTCATAGTATGAAATTTTAGGGGACCCCTTTGGGCTACTGGAGTAAGAGACTTAATAGCTTCCATAAGATGTGAAATTGATGTGGTACCTGTAGTCAATAATTTTGTGCCTAAAAGAATACCACACTCAACATATGGGTGTGGGTATGAGTGTGTGTGCTTAAGCAAAATCCAGAAAATATCTCTTCATTTCTTTCATGGCCCCTCTAACTGCCTCAAAATGAAAAGTCTACATAGACAACTGAGAAGTCATGTACCTACAGTGTTAATAGTAGAACAATTAAATTCAAATAGCCTCATCTTGTAAGCTTTTCTGAAAAACACAAAAAATGTATTTTTACCCATCTTAAACTGATGTGTTGGGTTGGAAAGGTCTGAATAAATTTATACAAAAAAAGAACTGTCAACCATCAACCATTCATAGGGCAGGTGAGCCAGCCTGGCTAAAGCAGAAAGGTACCCTGGGAAAGACAGCAAACAGTAGCATGGGCCAAGTCAATCAAGCCACCACCACTACCTTCACCACCATCTCCTCTGAGACCTTGATGGAGACAGACACCCCAGGAACCTAAAGCCAAAAGCGTTGGGAATGGTCAGGCTTCCAGCACATTGTACTCAGCCATAATCCCAGGAAGCACCCTCCCCATTGGAGAGACAGTCTGGACCTGCTCCTGCAGGGCTGCAGCCACAGCTACTGCAGACTCAGAAAAGAAAGATCTTGCCACCAACATCCTTGGCCTTGTCCAATGGTTCAAAAACTGATATGATTTTACAAGTCAAAATAATGAAAGAAAAAGTAGTGCCATCCACTTTGCTACAGCACCCCAAGGACTATGGGACATTGCAGTTAAAACCTCCCCTATGTACTGTCTCCCCATGAGAATGGGAACTCATTGAAAAAGGGGATTGTCTGGCTTTTCTCTTTGTATTGCTAGCACATAGAACAGTGCTTTGCCTACAGTAAGCACTTAATAAATGTTTTATTCATTTATTTTTTCATTGTTAAAAATGCATATTTCTCAGGATATTTAATGAATGAAATTCATAAGTTTCACCAACTCCAGAGAGTCATCAGTGTGGAAATCAGTGAAGAAAAGAAAAGACCATGGAGTCCAGAACAAGACCTTTGGAGGCCTAATTGTTGTGGTTTCATAATATCAGCGCAAAAAGAATACTCAGAAGACAGAGGCTAACCAGAAGTGATGTGGGTAAAACTGCAATCTTGGTCCCATTGGTGTGATGATGATGGTGTTGAGGGAATGTTACCTTGATTGGATTTTGTATACAAGCTAAATAGGTGGCTTCTGTATGGTATATCTCATTCTCCATTCACCTTTCACCCCTGGGGAAGGGGGAAGGTCATCCTGAGGAGTCAGAGATTAGCCAAAGATGAGCAGATGTGCTTGTCAGCCAGGTTGGGGTCTTCTACTGAATTACAATACAGTGAAAGGAGCAAACCTACCATGGTCTGAACTCAAGGGAAGGAAGAGTCAAGGAGTCAATAGATTCCAATAGGAACAGACCAAAGTCTATCTACAGTAAGATGGTAGTGGTGGTATTAGTAGTAGTAGTAGTAGTAGTAGTAGTATAGTAGTAGTCGTAGTGGTAGTGGTAGTGGTAGAAAGACAGGTCCAAAAAGAAAACCTGTTATTTATCTGTGCAGCAGTCTATCAGATAGAAAACACTAAAAAAACAATATTATCATACTGTTTCTACCTCCAAAACATCTCTTGCTTCATTCTCCTCATCATTCATGGTCATTGCCTGAGTTCAAAGGCTCATCACTTCTCACATGGACTCTTATAATGGCCTCCCCATTGATCTCCTTGGTTTCCATCTCTCCCCAATCCAGTTCATCCTTCTTACAGCTGCCAATGTTTTACCTTAAGACCAAGCAACTTTCTGGGTCAGGAATCAAATAGGGGCCTTTCTTTCCCTTTGACTTTGTAAACTCCTTCCCAAACCTGGCCCAAGAGTACCACTGTAGTCTCTTTATATATTATTTCCCCTCCCACATTTAATGAACCAGCCATGGGGGGCTTTCTGCTATTCCTCAATTGTCAGATCTTATTTCCTACTTCATTGCTTTTGTCCTGGCTATCTCCCCTGCCTGGAATGCCCTTTTCTTTGCTACACCTTCCTTCAAGACCTAGTTCAAGTTCCAGCTTCCATAAGAAGCCCTGATCCCCCTAACTCTTAATGCACTCCCTCTCAAAATTATCTTGGATTGATTTTATATTTATTCTAAATATGTCTATAGATGTATATGCTGTTTCCTCTGCTAAGATATAAGCTCTCTGTGGGCTGGAATCTTCCACTGTGGTCTGTATACTGGAGCTCAGTACATGCTTAGTACAGTGATTGAGAGTAGGCTGCTGATTTTTCACAAAACAGTTCCCATTGGTCCTTCACTAAATATAACATGCGAAGAGTAAAATGAATAATGATGACTGACATTTGCATAGCACTTTAAGCTTTGCAAAGTATTTTGTGACCATTATCTCATTGGAATTTCCCAACCACCCGGTGACTTAAGTGCTAAAGATATTATTATTCCATTTTATAGATGAGAACGGTTGTAACTAGTCAAAAGTCATATGACTTGGAGATATCTGAAGTAACATTTGAGCCTGGGTCTCTCTGACTCCAGACTCAGCATATTCAATAGTTTGCCATGCTAAAGAAATAACACAATCAGAAAATCAGGAGGTTAAAATGGGTATAGAAACAGGAAATGAGGCAGGACACAATTGGCATCTGATGCCTGTGGGATTTACACCTGGAAGGAGCTTCAGGGGGGCTCTTTTCCAATAACCTCATTTTATTGAGGAATGAAGAAACATGTCTGTAAGAGTTAAATGATTTGCTAAAGGTCCCATAGGCAGTAAGAAGTAGAACAGGATTTGAACTCACTACACGTACTATGTTTGTTTTGCTTTACTGAAGATAGACTCAAAGCAGTTTTTCTGTGCCAACTGGTGCACTGACCACATCTCTCTCCCTCCTCTGTTCTACTAGAGATAATGCAACAATGGACTTGGACACCACGACTTTAGGGGTGTTAGCAATGCTGCCTTATAAACGTATCTTTCTTCCATTTGTGTCTATAATTCAGCAAGGTGGTGCAGTGGATAAACCCCCGGAACAGGAATCAGGAGGAGCTGAGTTCAAATCTCACCTCAGACACTTGACACTCACCAGCTGTGTGACCTTGGGCAGGTCACTTAACCCCAATTACCTCATCCTGGGTCATCTCCAGTCATCCTGATGAATATCTGGTCACTGGATTCAGATGGCTCTGAAGGAGAAGTGAGGCTGGTGACTTGCACAGACTTCCCTCACTCAAAACAAAGTCAAGTGCAAGTCATGTGATCATTTCTCTGATGGCATGGTCTTCTTCTTTGGCAAGGAAGGACAGACACACACACACACACACACACACACACACAATTCCACCATTAGAGATTCACTTATTTTCTCTTTGTATTCCCCCGTATCTAGCTTAGTGCTTTACATTTGCTTGTGCCCTTGATAAATTTTTGCTGCATTGCATTAAACTGAATTAGGTAAAAGCCTCTCCCTCCCTCCAGTAAAATGTGTACACTTCTGACAATTAAGTCTATCAATCAACCCACACTTACCGGTATCTTTAATAAAAGGAGTGGGGGGAGGACCAGCCCTTACCCTGAAGAAACTTATATTATAATGGAATTGACAACTAAGAACAAGATTTCTGGTTGAAATTAGGGGTAGGGAGCACAAAGAGAAAGGAAAGGCAGAGAAGAGCATCCAGGTGGCAAAAATGACTGTTCTGAACATCTGATAGAAAGAGGGCCAGACCATGAAAGGAGGAAAGGGCTCTGAACTGCGGCTTGTGAAGTTCTCATGGACATGCTCCATTAATGGACCACCATGTGAAACAGATGACAACTAGAATCCCATTGTCTCTTATGTGAATCAGGCCCTGAAATGTTAACAGGATTACAATTAATCACGGAGCATTAATAACAAGAGCAGAGACATTAATTCCCCCTGTCAAACCTTAAATAGTGTCCTAGCACATTAAATACTCAGGAGTGACTTTGGGAACTTGAGGGATAGATATTAATAAGCCAACATTTCAGACTCAATGAAGTTACAAATTATTGCGACAATAAGAGTAATGTTGACTCCCTCCACGGAAGATATTTGCCAATTAACTCAAACCTCAAATCTGGAAGGTCATGTGTCACTGGCCTTTGTTTGATCTAAGGGAATGCTGAAGGTTCTTGTCCCCATTTCAGCACACATGGGTGTGATTGGAGAGGTTCCCAAGCATCTTGCTTAGAGATAGTCTTATGGAATGGGTAGAACACTGAACCTAGAGCCCTGAAGACTTGAGTTTAAATCCTACTTCTTTGGCTTTGGGTGAGCCAGTTTTCCTCTGTACTTCAATCAGTCCTAGGATTTACCTACTGAGGCAGAAGGAAGGATTTCTCTAAATCTGTCCTACCATCGCATTTAGTCAAACTAGGTGGGAGGCAGCCACTAATATCTTCTGATCTAACCTTATTTTTGTCTACAAAAAAAGGCATTTTTTAATGTGAAGACATGGATATTAAAGGAAATGAGAATCCTATAAAGTAATTCAAGTTGATTTTGTATTTAGTTAGAAAATTCACAAGAACCTATCCACAATATACTGAGGAACTGGTGATGTGTATGACTTCTGATGGGAATTGGGTCTATTCAGAAGATCAAGAGTGATTGATGGATGAGTACTCTGGTTAATTGATGGATATAGTATTAAGTGCTCTAGATATTTTCAGTCTTATCAGAACTCCAGATGTTGCTGGTTCTGTATTCCTTTATCTAAGGATCACCCTAATTGATTGGCCCTACTGACCAAATCACTGTCATCTAAAGGAGCATTTACATCACTGTTTACTAGAAACCCACCCTTCCTCTTCAAAATATATATATATAAAATTGCCCAAGTCCTCTCCTAAAAAACTTCCTTAAAGGATGCTCTCAGGTCTCTTTGTGGTATGTTCTGTTTTTTAACGGACTTGGATGTGGTCTCTGAGATCCTGTGAGATCAGAAGAATGGAATGGAAGTGGACACAGATGACATTGGAGCTGTTTCCACAGCTGGACCCACATCAGCCAGAGGAGGCGGTCCCTCACAGATGAATTAGCTGGCTGCAGTACATGATGCAAAACATCTGCTACAATGGGAACAAACAAAAACAGCCAGCCTTTGAAGATTGCCTCCTTAGTGGGGCGAGGAGGGGGCAAGGGACAGTGTTCTCTGTAATGGGGCTGAACATTGCAGTTGTGGGCAGGCCAGCATTTTCATGCTTGCTCTTGCATGAACTAAGGCAAAAATATATGTTGGAAACCTCAGGAGTGAGTGTTTTTGTTGAATATCTTCCCCCATCTCGGGCCCCTCCTGCCCTGATTTTTGTTTTCAAAAACAGTCTACAAAAGAGAAAAGGGGAGGCCAGGAGAGGGAGGCATGGAAATTTCTATTCAGATTTTTTTTCCTTGTGGGCTTCTTCACACCAACAGTATAATTTCTGCGGAGAAACTATGAGAGGTCAGAAAAGGCATTTCTGCAAAGAGATTTACTCTATCGGTATTTCCAACATGGCATTATTACATGCAATTTTAAATGGGTAATAGATATTTTTCACTGTCAAGGCGATGATAAAGCTTAAGGTCTTTTTTCTGGTAGATTATTAACCAATAGAACTGAAGCCACAACCAGACTCTCCTCGACCCCTTTCTCAAAGAATAATAAAAGATGGTCAAAATATTTCAAATCAACAAACTGACTGTTTGGACCTTTTCTTTTTTACCTGGGTGTCCCAAAGGAGCTTTAAACCCAACATGTCAAAATGGAACTCATTATGTTTCCTGTTAAACCTGTCCTTATAAATTTCTGTCAAGGTACTCTTCACCAGGTTCTCATCCTCGAAGTAAGTAGGTGACACAATGGATAGAGTTCTGTATTTGGAGGCAGGAAGACCTGAAGGCTCAAATGCAGCTTCAGAAATTTTCCATCTGTGTGACCCTGGCCAAGGGTTAACTTCTGCCTGCCTCAGTTTTTTTTAATCTTAAAAATGGGGGATAATAACAGCACCTACTTCTCAGGGTTGTTATGGGCATCAAATGAGATGTTTCCAAAGCTCTCTGTGAACCTTAAAACCCTCCATTAAATGCTAGCTATTATGATACAATCCTGTGAGTAGATGCAGCTGGCTCAATGCTAGTTGGCTACCTCACCCCCTCCTCTCCTGTCTGCCTCTTCCTTCCCTTCCTTCTCCTCTCCACAGGAAGGTCAATTTGGTTGGCCAAAAGTTGCCCAGTCAACCGAGGTTTTACTGCCTCCTTTCCTTTCCTCTTTCCTTTCATTTTCCTTCCCTTGCCTTCCCTTCCCTTCCCCTGTCCCCTGTACTCTTGCCTCTCCCAAAACCTTAAACCTACTACACTCTGAAACTGGGACTCCGAGGGGCCCTTGCCAAGGGCTCCTGGACCCCCCTAGCTTTATAGTTATTATCAATACTAACTGTTGCTGTTTCTCATCCAGTCTGATGTCTTGTTTGTCTTGACCTCATTGAAAGGGCCATGCCCTGGCTACTTCTTAAACAGGCCTATTCCATGAGTGGGCTTTGCCCCACTCTAAGCGAGTACCTGCAAAGACCTTGGCCCAAGGTCTCCCAGTGCATCCTGGGCCATCTCCAGTCATCCTGAGGAATATCAGGTCACTAGATTCAGATGGCTCTGGAGGAGAAGTGAGGCTGGTGACCTGCACAGCCCTCCCTCACTCAAAACAAAGTCAAATGCAAGTCATATCATCATTTCTCTGATGGCATGGTCTTCTTCCACAACGAAGAACAAACACAAGCTATTGTGATTAACCTCAACACCATCTTCATCTTTTCCCTCTCCCTAGCACTTATACCTAGTCAATTACTAAGCCTTATTAATTTCCACTCTCAACATCTTTACATCTGTTTTCTCATCTCATGTGGCACTATCCTAATTCTGATGAATCGGTCAACAAGCATTTATTGAGCAGTTACTACGAAGCAGACAATGTGCTAAGCACTGGGCATCCAAAGAAAGGCCAAAACTCTCACTTGGACTTTGGTAACAGATTGCTAATTCATCTCCCTCCCTCATCTCTTCTATCCCAAGCCTATCCTCCTCAATCTGCCAAATAGATAATTGTGAAACACAGACTCATACAACCTAGGAGCTGGGTGGAGACCCCAGTATTACAGACATGCTAAGAATTAAGTTAACCTCTGATGGTCTGACTGTGTCACTCTCCTGCTATAGAAGAATCAATGATTCCCTGTTGCCTCCAGGCTAAAACATAAACTCTGCTATTTGGCATTTAAATGCCTTCATATTCTGGGCCCCAACACATCTTGATAGAATGATTTCACATTATTCTTTTTCATATGTTCTGTGTGCCAGTTAAACACACATACACTCCACACTACTTTCTATCACTTGTCTCTGTATTTGTATACAGTCTGTCCTTTTCTCACCTCTACCCCTAAACTCCATTATTAGCATGGGCTCCCTCCTTATCCCTCCACCCTCTTGGGTTGCTTAGTTTTTGTCAAGGTTCAGCACAAGTTTCACCTTCTATTTCTCCCCTCCTCCAAGGTAGCAATGAGCAGCCCACCTGAAAATACTTGACTTTCATATAGTCTGTAATTACTTAAACATTTCCATGATTTATACCACTCCCCAGTCAAATTGATGCTTTTCAAAGACTGGGGTCATCCTATTCTAACTGTGTCTCCCCAAAACTTAGGAAAGAGGCTTATTTATATGATAGGACTAAGGACTGGACCTATGATTTCCCCTGGTGAGAAAATTCCCTCTACCAATATAGGTACCTTCTTTACAACTGATCACCTCAGACCTACCCAGAGTTATAAGATTACTACACTTGCAGAGGGTCACAAAGTCAGTTTTCATCAGTAGTGAGACTTGAACCTTTCTGGCTCTGAGACCAATCCTACCTACTATACTACACTATCTCTAGTCTTGCACATAGTAGATACCAAACCAATGCATGTCAAATGAATGACTATCAGTGAATTGGAGTGGGATACATTATCTTTGGGCTTGTGCTTAGAACCAATGAACTATACCATGAGGTAGGTTTTTAGAGCTGTCATTTGGAAAATGTATCATAGGAAGATAAGATGGGCTGCTCATGTGATGAGGATGGCAGAATAGATGGAAGGTCAGTCATCCATAGGCATTCCGAAGATTTCAGAAGAAAATGAGGAATATATTGGGTATGAACCCCGTGGTGAATTTAGAGAAGCATCTAGACAAGTGTCTCATTGGATGGCCAGATATGGGCAGGTGTGATCTGTGCAGCTGAAGGGCACATCCGAATCTGTCAGGTCGCATGTCCATTTGATATGAGAATATTGGTGAAGTGCAGCTGTGCTTTTTATTTTGTTCTAATTTTTTAATGAGTGAAGGAAGGAGGTTCCAGGTCTATGATTCTTATCAGTTTATGAAAATCCTTCCACAGTAGAGATTGGTAATTATCAGTATCATCATCCTCACGACCAGCACTTAGAGCTTTGAGGTTTGCAAAACACTTTACAAATATTATCTCACTTGATCTGCACAACAACCCTATGAGATCAATGTTATTGTTATCCTTAGTTTACGAATGAGGATACTGAGGCAGATAGAGCTTTTACACAGGGTCACAGGGCTAGTGAGTGTCTGAGATGAGACATGAACTCAGATCTTCCTGACTATATTTAGAACTCTGTCCTCTGACTCAGCTACCTAGACTACGTCCTTGAAGTGCTGGCACACACCTGCTCGTAAGGGAAGTGAAAAAATCTTCAGAAAGCCAGGAATGACTTCTGTGTAGATCTGAGACTTAGAAACTTAAAGAAAGGAGGCATGAACTGCTTTAAAGACATTCATTTTGGCTGTGCAATAGATATCCCAGGGCCACATCTGGTACTTGGCCTAATTTCATCTATCTCCTGGGGTAATGTTGTTCTGGTCACTGTCACTTTCACCCCAGGAATAATTCCCCTCCCCAACTTAATCATGGACTCCTGTGGCTTAAGGATCAAGAATAGTTGGTTTGTTATACTGGGGTTAATCAGCTAATCAACGTTCCAAAGGCAGTAGTAATACTTTGAAACCCACCGCCAACTCAACAGTTGTTGTGCTGAAAGCAAGTTACCTGGGAGCAACCTTCACCTCAGAAAAGAGGTCACATATGTATAAACATTATTGTCATAGCTCTTTTTCTTGTAGTGGCAAAGAAGTGAACACTAAGGGAGTCCCTGTCAATTAGAGAATGACTGAAAAAATTATGATATCTGAATGGAAAGAGGTCATTGCTTGTAAGAAATGATGAAAGGTTTAGTTTCAGAAAAAACTGGGAAAACTTGGGTGAACTGATACAAGGAGACGTGAAGAGAACTGGGAGAAAAAAATATATAAGAAAACATCATAAAAAATTGAAAGATCTAAGAACTTGGATCAAAGCAATGATCAATTATGTTCCAGAGGATAGATGATGAAGTGTGCTACCTAAGTTCTGAAAGAGAAGTAGTGGAATCTAGGCAAAGAAAGAGGCATAAATTGGGACACACTTGACATGTGCACTTCTTTTGCTTGATTATGTATATCAATTATACAGATTTTGTTTTTTATTCATTTGCAATGAAATAGGAAGGGAGGCAGGAAAGGATGGAAGGAAGGAAGGAAGGAAGGAAGGGAGAGAAAGGAGAGAGGGAGGGAGGAAAGGAAAAGATGGAGGGAGGAAGGAAGGTATTTCTTCATTTTAAACCTTTTTTATGTACTTCAAATATTTCTTTTTTTTAACATTTTATTTGAAGTTTTGAGTTCCAAATTCTATCCCTCCCTCCCCTCTCCCTGAGATGGTAAGCAATCAGATATAGAATATACACATGCAATTATGTGTAGCATTTCCAAAATTCTTATTTCGTACAAAAATACTCAAAGACAAAAAGAAGGAAAGTGAAAAATAGCATGCTTCAATCGGTATTTAAAAAATATCAGTTCTTTCTCTGGAGGCAGATAGTATGCTTCGTTATTAGTCCTTTGGGATTGTTTTAGATTAGTGTACTGCTGAGAATGACAAAGTCATTCACAATTCTTCATCCAACGATATTGGTGTTATTGGGTAGAACATTCTCGTGGTTCTGTTCACCTTGCTATGCATCAGTTCATGAAAGTGTTTCCACATTTTTCCTAAATCATCCTGCTTGTCATTTCTTATAGTGAAATAATATTCCATTATAATCATATGCCACAGCTCATTTAGCCATTCCCCAATTAATGGGCATCCCTTTGATTCCCAGTTCTTAGCCACCACAAAAAGAGCTGCCATAAATATTTTTGTGCCAATAGGTTCTTTTCTCTAGCAGTGGTACTTCTGGGTCAAAGGATATATGTAGCTTTATAGCCCTTTGGTCACAGTCCCAAACTGCTCCCAGAATGATTTGATCAGTTCACAATTCCACTAATAATGCATTGGTGTCCCAGTTTTCCCCATTCCCTCCAAAATCCAACATTTTCCTTTTTTGTCATATTAGCCAATCCAACAAGTGTGAGGTGGTCTCTCAGAGTTGTTTTAATTTGCATTTCTCTAATCAATAGTGATTTAGAGCATTTTTTCATATGACTATAGGTAGCTTTGATTTCATTGTCTGAAAACTGCTTGTTTATATCTTTGGTTATTTATCATTTGAGAAATGATTTCTATTCTTATCAGTTTGACTCAGTTCTCTATATATTTCAGAAATGAGACCTATATCAGAGATACTTGTTGCAAATTTTCCAGTTTTCTGCTTTCCTTATAATTTTGGTTTAATTACTTTTGCTTGTGCAAAAAATTTTAAATTTTATATTATCAAAATTATCTCTTTTCAAGATTTTAATGCTCTCTATGTCTTCTCTGGTCCTAAATTTTTCCCTTATCCATAAATTTTGTGCAATCTTAATTTGCTTATTGCATCATCCTTTATGTGATCTTAAGATTTATCATATACTTGATTACTATGGTCATTTACTATAAGGTAATTTATGCCTAATCTATCCACCGATCCACCACTGTATGTCTTAGGTAGTTCTCGGTTGTTTTCATAATTACCACGTTATAATACAGTTTGAGATCTTGTACAACTAGACCACCTTCTTTCACATTTTTTTCATTGATTCCTTTAATATCTCTGAACTTCTGTTCTTCCAGATGAATTTTCTTAGTATTTTTTCTAACTCTATAAAATATTTTTGATGGTTTGATGGGCATGGTACTGAATAAATTAATTTAGGTAGAATTGTTATTTTATTATATTGACTTGACCTATCTATGAGCATTTAATATTTTTTCCAATTGCTTAGATCAGCATTTATTTGTGTGAAAAAATTTATAGTTGAGTTCATATATAGTTACTGGGTTTGTCTTGGCAGGTAGACTTCCATGTATTTTATATGGTATACAGTTATTTTAAATGGAATTTCTCTATCTCTTGCTGCTGCATTTTTTTGGTAACATATAGAAATGTTGATGATTTTTGTGGGTTCATTTTGTATCCTGCAACTTGGCTAACGTTGTTAGTAACTTCAAGTAACTGTTCAAATTGATTCTCTAGGGCTTGTTAAGTATAGCCTCATGTCATCCTCAAAGAGTTACACTTTTGTTTACTCATTACCTACTTTTTTTCATTTATTTTCTATCTCTTATTGTTAAAACTCACATTTTTAGTAGAATATTAAGTAATAGAGGTAATTATGGGCATCCTTGCTTCACCCCTGATTGTATTGGGAAGGCATAAGCTTCTCACCATTATAGATAATACTTATTGATGGTTGTAGATAAATATTACTTATCATTTTAAGGTAAGCTCCACCTATTCCTTTGTTTTCTGGTGTTTTAAGAATAATTGGTGCTATATTTTGTCAAAGACTTTTTCTGTATCTGTTGAGATAATCATATGATTTCTGTTTGTTTTGTTATTAATATGGTCAATTATGCTGATAGTTTTCTTAATATTAAGATTATATCCCTGGTATAAATCCCACCTGGTCATAGTATATGATCTTTGTGATATATTGCAGTAATATCTCTGCTAGCATTTTACTTAAAATGTTTATATCAAGAGTATTTACTTTTTCTTAATTTTAAAATTAGATTAACTGAAATATTTATAAAGGATGGGGAGAAGGAAGAAATACAGAAAAAAACAGGAAAGAAGAATTAGAGAAAGGTCAACCAAATAATAATTAACCTTTTTAGGTATGTCAATGGCCCTTAGTAGAACAAAATGCTTCCACCATCATTCTTGGAGAAACATTGGAAGCACATGCTATGGTCCCACACTCCATTGAAAGTTCTCTTGGGCACCATTATCTCCACCTAGAGACTTCCTAAGTAATAATTTCAATATAGTCAGTGATCCCATATAGAACATACTATTAATGAGAGGACTTATTGCATTTTAAGTCCTGGCAATAAATATCTGGGCCCTGGAATCATCAACACCAAAAATGAGGATGAGGATGTAACTGAGCAGAGACATTAATTCCTGGAATGCTGTTAACCTCCCTACAATGTGCCATGCCATCTTAATGGTGTCCTTGTAAATGATGCCTTACAAGCAGGTTATTTAATATTGTGGTTATACTCCACATCTAACTGTTCTTACAAAGGGGATTCAAAGGAGGGGAGGGAAAGGAATAATCATTTATTAAACACCTACTGTATTGTAGGCACTATGATAAAAACTTTGTAAATGTTATTTTGTTTGATCCTAAAACAACCCTGGGAGGCATGTACTACTATCATTCCCATTTTACAGTTCAGGAAACTGAGACTGATAGAGATTAAGTTGCCCAGGGTCACAGAGCTATTATGTTTCTGAAGCTGGATTTGAATTCAGGTCTTCCTGACCCCAGACCTAGCACTAGATGCACTATACCTGTATGCTGCCATCTACTTGACTGAATAAGTGATTTTGTTGTTATAATGATAATGAACACACTTTGTCCAGGCCACTTTACTGAAGACCTACTGCCTATAAGGCATTACTCCTTTTTACAATGATTCGTTGCATAACAAATTAATGAAAAGTTTATTGCAACATAAGCTTCATATCTAGAGAAAACATTTTATCAGCTGTCTAGACTGGTGACAAAATTAAAGCAATCAGAGCATTATGTGATAGCAGGATGAAATGCCTCATAATGGTGGTTTCATTTGGGTAGTTGACAGCAACCAGTTTTAGCTTATTTTAACATTAAATTTTAAATTAAATTTAAAAAATTTAAAACATTATTTTAACTTAAATTTAACATATAAATTTTGTTTTCAGCAAATGGATTGCATGGATCTATAAAAGCACAGAACAGAAATTTAATTCAGCTAAAGAAAAATTGTTTAAGCGCATATAAGGTGCCAAGATACTACATTAGAGGCTGAATATTCAAAGATGCAATAGAGACTCTAAGTGCCTTGGGACGAGGAATTATTTCACTTAGGACTTTGTATGTCCAGCATCTAACCCTGTGCCTCAAATCTAGTAAGTGCTTATTTTAAGTAAAGTGTTGCTTTATGCTTACAGATGCTCAAGAAATATTTCTTTTGGATTTTTTAATGACATAGTCCTCAACTATTCTACTGAGGACAGAGATCATATAAATGGATAAATATAATACAAAAAATATAATGGGAACAAAAAGTAGAATTCAAGATTGTTCTAGGAAAATTGAAGGCATAAGATAATTCTGGAGGGACAATCAGGAAGATTTAATTGAAGAGCTGGCACTGCAGCTGAGCTTTAAAGGCAGAAAAGAATTCTAAATAGGAGAGAGAGAGAGAGAGAGAGAGACAGAGAGAGACAGAGAGGCAGGAGTGGGCAAGAGGACATTCTAGGCATGAAGGGCTGGCTCCACAAATCCCCAGAACTTACAGACAGAATGATGACTTTAAGGCAGAGAGAGCAGTTTCATTTGGTGGAAAAGTAGAGTGGGTAGAAAACAGTAAGGTAAACCAAGGAAGGTGAGTTGGAAACAGATTGTGGAGGCCCTTAAATTTCAAGATAAATATTTGCATTTTAATCTCTAAGCAACAGAGATTCACTGTGGGAGGAATCATTGTGGGCTTGGAGGAGACCAAGAAAAAAGTAGAGCTTAACTTGGCCTTGAAATGTTTCAAGTACCTAAATAGAATTTAAGTAGACAGAAGGAATAGTTTGCTTATCAGGGGGATTTTCCAGAGGAAAAACAGAAGGAAGGAAGCATCCAATGCAGTTCAGCAAACATTTATTAAGTGCTTACTATATGCTAGGCATTGTTGATTTTAAAAAATGACAACAGCCCCTCTCCACAAAGACCTTAAGTTGTACCAAGAAGACAGAGCATATATACAAATTTATAAACACATGGTATATACAAAGTAGTTTCAGAAGTGGTATATCACCAGAAATTAGAAGTAGAGAAGAAGGAGCACAAAAGACTTGTAGGAGGTCAAGCCTGACCTCCTTACCTCTCTTAAAAATATGTTTTTATTATTAAAATATTTCTTACATACTTATACTGATTAGTTTATATAGGTTGATATACTATCCATTTTGCAATCTAGAAGTTATGTTTTCTTTTGTAGTCAAGGAATCCCTAATATCGTATTAATTTCTCCTCATCTATTATGCCATTTCTCTTTCATTTTATTGGAGAGTTTAATCCATTCACAATTAAGGTTATAATTGTTAGGTGTATGTTTTTATTTACATACTCCCTTTAAATCAGTAGTTCCCCCTCATTTATATACAATAACTTGAATTTAGTTTCCTCCCATCCATCCCTACCTCAGTCATCACCCTCCCTCCCTACACCCCACCAAGCTATGTATATAGTCTAAGAAAAAGAAGTGAACAGGGAGTACATTCCAGGAATGGATGGAAGTGTTTGTGAAAGCACAGACAGAAGGTGTGATGTGGAGCATAGGGAACAGCATGTAGAAAAGTCTGGCCAGAAGATAGAGTACATCAGGAAAAACAACACAGAATGAGTCTGGAAAGATTCCTCTGGAGGCAGATTGTGAAGGGCAGTAAATACCAAAGGGACAAATTTGTACTCTATCCTAGAGATAGTGAGGTTGTTCTGTCTGGAGTGGGGGAAGACTTAGTTTGGGAAAATGCTGGAAGATTATTTTGACCAGACAGTAGAAGTCCTTAAAAGTCTGTCTGTCCATGTACACTTCATTCCCTTGGCAATGGGAAATCACTGAAGATGATTTGCAGCAGGTGGACATCCTGATAGTGGGCTTTTGAAGAAATAAATCTGATGGTGACAGCTCATCAAAGCTGGTGCATTTTTCAGCTGCAATAACTCACAAAGGTCATCTGTAACAGTGTAGAGAGATTGTGATTCATGCCCATGGATGAAATGCCCACACAGGTCCTCAAATTCTGAATCTGATGGTAATGGGGAAGATGGATTCATAGCAGAAGCTCCCTGAAAGAGAAAGATGAGCTAGAGATAGGAAAGAAATTAGCATAATTCAGAATCTTTTGAATTTAAAAAGCGAACATGAAATATAACATCTGGATTGGAAAATTTGTGGACTATTAGTCTGTACAAATGATTTAGTATAAATAACTGTAGCTTTAGACCATTCAAGTGTGGGCAGAAGGTAAAATCAATCAAAAGAATCGTGTAGGAAAAATTCTGTACTTAAATAAAAGAAAAACTTTAACATTCAGCTGTACAATTGACAGAATATTGGATTTGGGATGGAAGGCCTTGGGTTATTATTTAAAAACAAAACAAGCAAAAAAACCCTTCACTTACAACCTGTATCATTTGGCCAAATCACCCTTCATGGTGCCTGGCACATAGTAGGTCTTTAATAAATGTTTATTGCCTGATAATTTTCTCAGCTTCAGCCTCATTATTTGTAAAATGAGAAGGCTAGTTGAGGTGCCTTCTATGGTACCATGTAGGGTCCTCAAAAGAATGTTTTTGATCATATATAACAACTTAGCAAAGAACATGCCTATGGCTAGAATTGAGAAAAGGGCTGAAAGAGGGGGAAACTTTTCTTAAGATTGTCCATCCATTAGGGTCCAAGGCACTTAGACTTTGTTGTAATAACTTCTACTGCCTTCAATTTTGCTATGGGGACTTTTGAAACAACACTCTCTTTGAACTTGATAGATATATTTGATTTTCACTCATTTTGAATTTTATGGTAGGGAGCCAGGCTCTAGTATTTTCTTATTGTGGCCTTTGTGATCAAGAAATTTAAATCTCATCACTGAAGTTCACAACTTCATACTTGCGTATTTAGAGATCAGCTACTGTTCTTTCTATAAACAATATCCTCCATCCTTTCTTTCTTCCTTTCTTCCTTCCTATCTTTCTTTCTCTCTTTTTCTTCTCCTCTCTCTCTTCCCTTCCCTTCCCTTCCCTTCCCTTCCCTTCCCTTCCCTTCCCTTCCCTTCCCTTCCCTTCCCTTCCCTTCCCTTCCCCTCCCCTCCCCTCCCCTCCCTTCCCTTTCCTTCCCTTCCCTTTCCTTTCCTTTCTTTTCCTTTCCTTTTCTTTCCATTTTTTTGTGTGCAGAATAGCTTTGGGCTTGAAGCAAAGTATGCTGTTTGTGGAGAGAGGTGGAGAGTTTTGCTTAGATGACTGACAATAAGGTGATAATATTTAACGACAAGTTATGGTAGAAATAAAGTAGGAAAATGAGGTTTGTTTCATATGTAGACCATGCAACAACCAAAGGAAGCATTTCAATAAGGAAAAAGCACCAGGGAGAGGTTTGTTGGACTAATGAGCAAGTGAACATCTACTTAGAGGATACATTACCTTGGCTTTCATGGAGCAGACAAAAACTTAATCATGTTGCTGTGTCTAGAAGCCAATAATTAGCTGGGGGTCTAGGGGTGAGAGACAGGAGGGAAAGTGATACTCATAACAATATAAGGAAAAACTAAGCATGTTTTTAGAGATTAACTAATACAAGGTACGGAAACAGTGATAGACCAACAGACTCAACATTGACTGTTTGACAAAATTGATGAAACCATGATACATTTTGACACACATGTACCACTTAGGAGAATCATCATAGAAACGAGTGTGAGGAGAAAAAGGGAATGGCAAATATGTGTCTCTAACAATACCATCTAACAAGCATTTATTAAGTTACTACTGTGTATATGGCATGGTATTAAGTGCTTCAATGTTGTTGTGTTCGTCCTTCATTGCCGAAGAAGACCATGCCATCAGAGAAATGATGACATGACTTGCACTTGACTTTGTTTTGAGTGAAGGAGGGCTGTGCAGGTCACCAGCCTCACTTCTCCAGAACCATCTGAATCCAGTGACAAGATATTTATCTGGATGACTAGAGATGACCCAGGATGCACTGGGAGACCTTGACCCCTTTCTGTGCAGGTACTCACTTAGGGTGAGATAATGCCCATTCATTGAATAGGCCCATTTAAGAAGTAGCAAGCTTTAATGATACAAAGAAAAGAATGATATCAAGCTTGGAGCAAAACAGCCACAGTTACTACTGATAATCACTGTTAAGGCAGGAGGGTCCAGAAGACAGCCCTTAGGCAGGGGCCCAGTGCTGTCCAATGTATGAGCTTCAGAAGCGTAGTAGGTTTAAGGGGAAAGGAAAGGAAAGGAAAAGGAAAGGAATCTAGCCAGTAAAACCCAAGTCAGCTGGGCATCTTCTGGCCATCCAAATTGACCTTCCTTGGCAGAGGAGAAGGAAGGGAAAGAGGAGACAGACGAGAGGAGGACTGAGTTACCCAGCTACCTAGGTCCCCATTCAGACAGGGGCATCTGTCCACAGGGCTTGTGTTTGTCCTTCATTGCCGAAGTCAACGCAGAAACAAAGCAAAAATGAAACAATAAAACGATAATAATTCCTGGCCACAAAGAGTTTATAATCTTGTAGAGTGACTCAATGTGTAAGGATTTAAGTAATGACTGAGAATTTGAAAATGGAAAGGACATTAACCCCTAGGGAAATCAGGCAAGGCTTCCTGTAACAGGAGGCATGAGATGAGCCTAGAAGACAATTTTAAGGATGCCAGGAGGCACAGATGAGAAGACAGGCAATCCCAGGTGTGGAAGAAGGTAGAACTTTTGCAAAAGAATGGACACAAGAGAAGAAATATTGAGTATAGGGAAAAGCAAAGATGTGGAGACGAAGGAACATCAAAGTCAGTCCAGTTATCATCTCAGCGAGTAGAGAGTCTTCACATGTGCTAATTAGTCATTTCATTTCTCTGTGGAGCTGTTATTTTTTGGCAGCAATGCACAAGGGGGTTTTTCAAGGTGCTTTTCATAACCATCAGATTTCTAGCCTAAAGAAAAATAACTACAAAATACATGTCCATTGGGTATATCATGCAAATGAAATCCTTGTAATACGAGTAATGAGGGTAATGATTATAATGAGGTATTTTCTTCCAGAAACAATAATAATTCAATTTCTACCTTTCTCTCCTCCTGAATTACTTTAAATTGAATGAATGAGAGAAGCAAACATCTATTAAGTGCCTACTATGTGCCTGGCACCATGGAAACACTTTTCAAATATTACCTCATTTGATCCAAACAATAATCCTTGGAGGTGGGGGCTATTATTAGCCCTATTTTATAGTTAAGGAAACTGAGGTAGACAGAAATTAAGTGACTTAAGGATCACACATGGTTTCTGAGCCTAGATTTGAACTCAGATCTTTCCTACTCCAAACCCAGTGCTTTTTTACCACACTACCTAGTTGCTATGAAAAAATGAATGAATGAATGAAAAAGAATATTTAAGTGTTTATAATATGTCAAGTATTTTGCAAAGCTCTAGGAATACAAATTCAAAAGTAAACAAGTTAGCAGCATAGAGCCAGAGACTGAACTAGATTTGGAGTACTCACAGGTTCTGTGTTCTAATCGATCCCTCTTTTAGGAGCTAGCTCTGTTACCTTGGTTACTTTTTTCAATATTCTGATCCTCAGTTTCCTCACCCATAAAATGAGAATGAGGAAGTTTCTCTTCTAGGTGAACTCTTATCTCCAAATCCCAAAATTCCAGAAAAGAAGGGAGCCTTAAAGGTCACCTATTAAACATTACTCCCTATCACCTCCAGGATGAAATACAAAATCCTGTCTAGTATTCAAAGCCATTCTTAATATGCTTCCCCACCTTTCTGGTCTATTCCACCATATTCCTCCTTCTTTCATCGAGCAACATTGATCTTCTAGCTATTCCATAAACAAAACACCTAGTCCTCTGATTCAAGGCATTTATATAAGCTGTCTGCCATGCTTGGAATTCTCTCTCTTATCTCCATCCTCCAAGTTCCCTGGCTTCTATTAAGTTCCAGCCAAGATCCTGCCTTCTCCAGGAAGCCTTTTCCATCACCTCTTATTGCTGGGGCCATCCGTCTGCGATTGACTCCAGTTTGGCATGTCTTTATCTTATGTGTCCATGGTTGTCAGCATAGGTGTTATCTCTCCCATTAACCTGGGAACTCCTGGAAAGCAAGATTTTTGCCTTTCTTTGTATCCCCAGAACTTAGCACAATTCCTGGTACGTAATAAGCACTTAATAAGTGATTGTGGATTTGTTTACTTGACTACCAGCTCACGCTTAAAAAGGTGATTCTCTGAAATCCTAAGTTGCTGATGAGC
Organism: Bettongia penicillata ogilbyi; assembly: GCA_023548195.1. NCBI lineage: Eukaryota > Metazoa > Chordata > Mammalia > Diprotodontia > Potoroidae > Bettongia > Bettongia penicillata. The sequence goes on along the minus strand of JAJHZJ010000167.1, from coordinate 1,593,425 downwards.
TGGCCATTTTCAGTACTAGAGGGGCGTCTCTTTAACTGGAGTTCCCACATGCAGAAATCACATTTAGCAAATACATACCTCTTCTGTGTGGACATAATATAAGGTGTTTCATGAGTCCTCGGGCCATTTTAAGCTATTAATGCTTAAGCTATTGAAGCTTAAAATGGCACTAAGCCTTTTGGGATACCCTTTGTATGTTTATTTATCTGTGTATATGAACACACATATGTATGTGCACAGGTACACACATACACACAACTACACATATATGTATGTATGCAGGCATACATACAACTACAGAGACACACACATACATAGTGCTTTCCTTACAATCACCTTTTGAGACAGGAACTGTTCCTATTATACAGATGAAAAAAAATTTGACTTGTAAAAGTAAAATCTCTTATGAGAATCAGGTCTTGAACCCAGGTCTTTTGACTCAAAGTCTAGTATTCTTTTTCATCTTTTTGTATCAAGAATTTAATCCCCAACAACAACATAAACATTTCAGTGTACAAAAAAGAATACAAAAGAGAGTTGTGTAAGAAACTTGGATTTTTTAAATGTGCACTTTATTTTTAAAAAAGCATATATATATATATATACATACATACACATATATACATACTCCTGCATGTAAATATTAACATGTATGCATGTTTATATGCATACACACATGTATACACATGCATATATCCATAAATTAGCAAATGAGTGACACAATTGTTCTGTTTGTATTCCTTCCTTCCATAAAGCAGTTTCTACTTTTCCTCTCAGAGTCTGAAAAATTGCTTTCCAGACCTGCAGGTTCCTGGGTCTTTAAAAAAAAAATCCCCAAAAGGTTGCCTTGAGAAGGAATTGCAGTAGAGTTTGGGGGGACCTTTGAACGTAAAGTCATTAATGAGTTGCTGCACACTTTCTATATGTCCTTTCATGCCAGTGAAAACCAGGCGAACATTTCCATAGACCAAACCCAGCACCCATAAATATTCAGATCTCTGCTGGGAAATCTGCTGCCTTATCATTCAGAAGAAGACTAGCCTGAAATATTGCTTCTGACATGCATTTTTGAATTCCTTTAAGTCGAAAATCTATTTAGAAGTACACAAAGTGATTGCTGTAGATGAGGATGAAGTATGTCTTCCTTCATCCATGAGCTAGCAGTGGCAGAGATTTGAAAAGGATATGTAGATTGCTGTCCAGACAGTGCTTAGCACCTACCAAAGCTAATAATGAAAGGGCAAGTTGGGGATTTGTGGCAGTGGGCACCGGATCTGATGTATGAGAGAAATTTGCAGCCCTTAATCTAGCACATCTGGTCATTGCACAGGGCGAACCAATAGACAACTCAAATGTGGGAACTTCTCATAATAGTATGAGGCTCACAATAGCCAAAGAAAGGTTAGGTGTCAAGAAAATGAACAGACCATGGGAGCTTCAAAGAAAATCAAATAAAAAAACAAACATGGCAGACATACTATCCTCTATCCATTGATCAAGTAAAGGTGATCTTTCCCAACTTATCCACACTGAGCCTGTATCTCTGTGGGAACTTGGGTGCTTTCTCATCAATTCTTTTTACAGGGAGGTGACTCAAGGCCTGATATCCACCTGGTACAGGCAGAAGGTCTAGAGCTGTCCAAGTGAGAGAATATCCATTAGTAAGGCAGGTACAAGAGGGCACTGCCACTCATGGAGTCAGTCCACCAATTATGACCTCTGAACCATTGCCAGCTAGTGAAGGCTTTTCTTCCTGGCTAGACCTGTCCTCAATGAAAGCAGTGACCTGTAGTTAAAGGTCACTAACCCCATTACTGATCCCCTGGTTTAATTCCCATTCCCTGATTTACTTCCAATGCAGTTAACCTACAACAGCTGTTTTCCTCAGCTATATAATAGTTCTAGGACTGCCAGCATTTCTACTCTGAAGTCATATTTTTCAGGCTAATAACTCCGCTGTAAAAATGTCCTCTGAGCTGAAACTTGGTAAAGAAGGCAATTTCCCAGTGCCCTTTTGGATTGCCTCTGGATGTTTAAAATCAGAAAATCAGCTCTTGTCCATTTTTTTCTACAAATGTCACATGTACTTTTAAGAAATGTCATGAGTGACATGATTCGTCCAGTTTATTGGAGTATTTCTTCTCTCTTCTTCCTAACTTTCCATAAGATTGACAATTTCGTGGGCAGATGCTTAGGTTTTCCTCTGAGTCTCTTTAAAAGTTTGAAAAGCAGTGAAATGTTATAGTGTAATTAGTCTGGTCATATGGTAAACATCATTTCAACCTTCCTTTCCATTGCAATCTCTTCCAATCTGATTTTGGAACTGTACAATACAGCTGTGTCAGAAAGCCATATGTCATTAGGTCATGGCATGAGGGAGTTGTCCTTGGGTTGGAGCAGGACTTTTCTCACATGCAGATGGCCAGAGTCCTTTACCCTGCACCACATCAACTTTTATGGAGCACATGGCTGTGGGTGGCAGACACCCGAGCTGAGAACTGCTCAATGGTTAAGTAGTTATAAGAGAAAGCTGATGAATATAAGTTCCCCAGATGTCCCTGATTCTCCCCATAAGAATTTGCTTCTTTCAGTGCAGAGGTAGCATTTCCAGTAGTTCGTTATGGGTGAGTTCCTTTATGGGAGGAGATTCAAGGGAAAAGTTATATCATAAACCAATATATTCAATTAAAATTTCTTTAATAGTCCTCCCCTCCAAAAAACAAGCAAGCAATAAAGCATTTGACTAAACTTCAGATATAAACCAGATCTTCACACTCCAAATTATTCCCCAAAGTTAGACATAATAGATTCTGAAGCAGCTTGTTTTTGTCGCCAAAAGTCTCAACTCTATATGCGTTTCTATGGTCATGTGTCTCATAATGTCTGTTTCTCTCTGTCTCTGTCTCTATCGATATCTGTCTCTTCATTCCTGTCTCTCTCCCTGTGTCTCTTTATCTGTCTGCCTCTCTCTCCTTCCCTCCCTTCTTTTGTCTCTCCCTCTCCCTCCCTGGAATTCAGCAGTTCATCTGTCCTATGTCAAATAGGCCAAATCGAGTCCAGGATGCCATTATTCTTTCCCCAAAACAAGTATAATATGTCAAAGATATGTACCAGCATTTTTACCTAACCTGGGGAGAGAGCTTCAATGTAGCACACACCCATTAAAGTCTAGGCTATCTGCACTGTAATGTAACCAGATCCTTCAGTACCTGAAGCTCATATTCACAGCTGGATAAACAGCCTATAACTCGAAACCTTTTTAAAATTCAACAATGTCTTTTCACAAGTTATTTTAGTTTCCATTTCTTTTTCTAAAATTTCCTTAGTTAATGGTAACCAAATTTAAAAAAAAACACAACCTACAACTAAGGATGCATTTAATTTTAGATACTGAAAGGATTAGTATGATATGAACTTTTGCTGTAGTTAGAGTATGTATGTGTGTGTATATGTGTGTGTGTGTGTGAAATTATTTCTGGAGATAAAACATTTGCTATAGCTTCCAAATTCAGCCCAAGGCTATGCAGACACTTTCATTACACAGTCTTCACAATGACACTAAAATTCCATCACCCAATGGTCACTGACCATACCAACTCAGCTACTTAAAAGTAACTTATCCGCTGTCTCAGTTCTACCTAAATTCATTCATCCCCAAAAAGTACAAGGGAGAAAACCCAAGAGAATGGGCAATAACAAGGTCCATATTTATTTTCAAAAGTAAATAAGACAAAAATTAGAACTTCTGAAGTCTTTTCATACACTTGGAGACTTGGGATAAATCTACATCATTTACCAGCTTTGGACAATGACTTTGACTGCTAAGTTTATTTAGCTTAGATTATTGTATCAGAGAAGGTGAGACAGCTGGCTTTCATTCTACAAAGGGGGAGCATAAAATGGTCTTCTACTTTGGGGTGTATTTTTTTTATTGATTTTATTTCTTGTTTTGTATAAATGTATGTTATATGTATCCATTGACCTAGTGATAGACTCAGAATTTCTCTATTAACATTTTTAGAGTATATTTGATGCCAAATGAATTCCACCAGCTTTTGGTAAAGAACTTCTATCTTTGGGTTTTCATTTGGAGTTTATCAGAGCCAACTGAGCATCTGTGGTTTTTAAATTGTACTGGAACCCAGGAGATTAGACATTCCCCAAAGTTGTATGTGATACGATTTCAATTTTGGTTCCAAATATCAAAATAACTTTCTTTAGGGTACTATACTTTCATTTGGTATCCACAGAAAGTCCAAGGAAGTCAGGATTGTGGAAAAATGTTCTGTATAAGGAGGAGGGACACCAAAGCTTTTTTGCCACATGTAACATATCTGTATGTACCTCTCTTCACTTAACCCCTTCTTTCAATGATATGCACACTGAGGACAGGAACTGTCCTTTATGTAAATTCCCGTGTATCTCCCCTTCAGTAATCTGGGCTTTCTGCACAGTAGACTGCCTTCATTTCTGTGTGAATGTAAGGTTCTATGGAAAGTACAAATAATAAGGGTTAGGTCCATTTTCTGCTTCATTTGCTGTTGTTCATTTGTGTGGTGTTTTGTTGTTTTGTTTTGTTTTTGGGGGGTGGGAATTGAGCAAGTCACTTTATGGAAGGCAACTCATCTTACTGAAGAAGGTATTCCCCAACCTAATCCAATCATAGCCCGGGGAAAGAAGGGTTAAATTGGAACAGTCCTTACCCTCAAATAGGGGGAAGGAGAGGATAAAATGAGTACACAGTAAAGAAATACAGTAAAAAAAAAAAATGGACAAGGGAGAAGGCCCTGAATACTGTGGGAAACCAGGAAAGATTCCCCTTCAGGCAAGGTAATTGAGTTGAACTTTGAAGAAAAGGAGGGATTGTAGGAAGCAGAAATCAGGGGAAAATTGTGTAGCAAGTATGAAAGACAGTCTCTGCAAAAGGTGTGGAGAGTGGAAATGGTTTGGGGATCAGCTCATTGGCTTAGAAAATCAGATAATTCACCAGTTAATGATGGTTGGCAGTTGCCATTCAGAATTTTTGTGGCATACCAATTGCTATTGAAATGTTTTCACCGTTGCCTGGTTTGCCCTGTTCTTGGTCAATGGAGGGCCATCATCAGAGCATTCACAGTTCCCCTGTTCTGTTGAGTGCCCAAGTGGAAAAAGCTTGGGAGTTGCTTCCAGAAAGACATGATCATAGTTATGGAAGGGCCCCACTGCTAGATTCGGAGCATGTACAGACATTCGGCATAAGCTGTACTAACCATTTAGGGAAGAAATCAATTTTTGATTGGCTGCTGAGCCAGAACTGAGGTACATTTGAAATTCACGAATAAGCCAAACTAAATCTCTTGTTCTCTTTCCTTGGTTCTCCTTTGAGTCCCTCCTAGTCTCAAACTATATGATCTTTCCTGGTCCCTGAAGATGATGAAATCAACACAAAACCTCCAAATCCCAGAAGTCTGTGCAGGTCCAGGCCATTCTTACTCTCTCTAGGGAAGGTGATAGATTTGGATTTAAATTTCATTCTGAAAGTGCTAAAAATGTATGAGTATCTGTCCTCTCACAATGGAGAGTGCTGATATTCTCTAGCAATACGGGAACTGGTGGAGGGGGCAGAAGTCTTCTTGTCGGCACTAGTACCAAAAAATCTCAAGGTTCCTCTTTTTTGGTCAAGTTGAAATATTGCTCGTCAGAGTTCTGGCAGCTTGGTAAAAAGATGTTCCAGTCAATTATCTAGAAAATTTAAACTACTCAATATTTTGACCTGAGATATCCAAATGAAGTAAAAGTTTGCTGTGTCTTTCCTCTTTAATTATATAACTAATTGCCTAACTTCTGTCTTTTGGGTACAGCTGAAACCACAGTCAGATTTAAATTTTACGAGACTGAACTAACAGGGGAATTACAAAGATAAAGGCCTGTGATTGATTACAGATCTATGCTCCATGGATGCTAGCCCCATCCCACTTTGAGAAAGGCTCGCTTCCATTATAGCGAGTACTGAAAACGATTTTTTTTTGCCTTTGCACCTCTCAAAGACTATATACCATGATGTAGTTCCAAGGTGTGGTACCACACTAAGGAAATTGTGATGATTCAATGTTCATGGTTTCTAGGTAGTTTGACCATTTTATTAGTAAGACCAGTATATTTATTAATAAAAGGATGGTCATTTGACCATCTCTCTTAGATCAAAGACCACTCATGGCAGTGGGTACATGGAGTTTATGTGTCCTTCTAAGAGTAGCTGTTCCTGAGGGCTACCAATCAATTTTGATTGGTCAATACAATGGGTGTGGTATATTAAAATGAAGATCTTGGTTATGTTATTCAGGTCACCCAAATCTGGTCAAGGAGACATCAATTTCCATATTGCTTGCATGACAAAAGGGAGAATCAACACTTCCCAGACATCGCTGAGCAAACAGAGTGAGCAGGAACATGCCCGTTAGTCCAAAGATAGGATTTCTTTTATTTTCTTATTAGATCTTGGCCTTGGGCAGCTAGGTGGTGCAGTGGATAGAGCACCAGTGCAGAAGTCAGGAGTACCTGAGTTCAAATCTCACCTCAGACACTTGACACTCATTAGTTGTGTGACTTTGGGCAAGTCACTTAACCCCAAATGCCTCATCCTGGGGCATCTCCAGTCATCCTGATGAATATCTGGTCTCTGGATTCAGATGGCTCTGGAAGAGAAGTGAGGCTGGTGACCTGCATAGCCCTCTCTCACTCAAAAATAAAGTCAAGTGAAAGTCATGTCGTTATTTCTCTGATGGCATGGTCTTCTTCAGCAATGAAGGATGAGCACACAGACATAGATCTTGGCCTAAATAAATCTGTAAGAGAGTTTTCCCACACTGATCCCAATACAATAATTAGTTATTAAATACAAGAGAAAAATAATCATTTCTCACAAAATCTTAGATCTTTAGAGATGCTAACATACAGATCCATTATATAGGGCAGAGTTTTCTCTATCCGGGTTAGACAAGTATGAACTTTCAGTTATTTCTATTAACAAATAAAAACAGGACCTCTCAATGACAATTTAAAAAAATAGATTCTTTTTCAAAAGCCATTGTCTGTTCAAGAGATTACGGTCCGCTGAGCACAAATTAAGATCTAGAGAAGACATTCGTCATAATTTAGTCAATCCTTTCCCCGCACCATTTTATAGATGAAGAAATAAAGGCTCTTGAGTGTTGAAATGGTTTGACCAACATCACTGTCACCTCATGATAAGCAGGAAAGCAGGATTTGGAACCCACATTCTCTCACTTTACATCCAGATCTCTTTCTACTACACAAATTACTTATCTCTAATATTTCTTACATGGACAGGTATAATTAAACTCTTCCACAATAAAAATAATTCAACCAATAAGTATTTTTATAAAGTCTAGGTTTGCTATTAAGAATATCAAGACACAAGTTACAATTGAATTGCTCTCAAAAAGTTTACACTCCAGAATAGTATATTAATGCAAGAAATCTATTTTTATCATAGTCTGAATTCTGGAATTAAAATTGTACTTTATTAGGCTAGGATGCAGTCCCAGTAAGAAAGCAGCCATGATCATATGGCCAGGATATCACTGACTTTGCTTTTTAATCCTAGTTTCAGTTGAGAAAAAAACACAGATCAACTTTCTGAATTGAAAATGTGCTCCAAGTATTGGCAGAAGCCTAGTAACTCTAGGGTCTTCTGGCCATGAATCAAAGAAATCTGATCTTTGGAGAGTTTGCCCAAAGTGGGTTAATACTGTTTTCATCAAAAGTGGGGCAGTCCTCTCTGCAGTCCATCTTTGGGGCTCCCCTAATTCAATTTTACAGATATGGTGATGACCAGCCTCCCCTGACTCTTTGATAAGTCCCCAGGCTCTATTGCAGAGTTACAGCATGTTAGGCTATGAGTCTTTGCAGTTTCAAAACTAAGCAAACCCAGACATCCGGAGATGCTAAAATTAAAAATCTGTTTCCTTTTGACTCGCCATTTACCAAGTGAGCCCCATCAGGGATCACATTTTATATTTTTCAAATAAACCCAATCACCCTTAATGTGATGGCAACATCTGAAACTAAACGTCCTGTTTTCGGCAACTTCAACTCATTGGGTAGGAATGACTTTGACAGCATGCCTTTAGAAATATAATTATGGTTGGGGGACCTGGTATTGCCCTAACCACCAGATGGCATTTCCTTAATTAAGTTTATTTTTCTCCCTTTGAGATTTCCCCAAAGATTGTGTAAACTTTGGTGAATTAAAGGATAGGCAAATACTAGGAAGATTTTCCTCATTACACTAGTTATTAGCATTTTTTCCTCCTCAAATTATGTTGTATTTTTAAATCCATTTAAATTTTGTAGATGCACATGCCTTCACAATAGAATAGATACTCTTTGGGCACGGACTTCCTGGTTTGCTTTCACTTTTATCTTTTTTGCCCCCAATACCTGGCACCTAGTAGGTGCTTAATAAATGTTTGCTGAACTGAGATAAATAGAATCATTTATGACCTACATGATTATACTCTTCAGTCCTTCTGGGGTGGGAAGAGGGTCTGCTCTAACAAATTATGGCCAAGAAGGCTCATTTATTTCCCCAGGTTTTCATTTCCAAAACATTTAAGATTCTACAAATCCCTTATTCCTTGAGACTGTTGAGGGAATTTACATTCTCACTAATCTGTGGGCACTCCCTAACTTCATTCCCTGAATCAGTCTATGAAATGTGAGTAACTGAATATGTTTTCCCCCAAGATCCCTTATTTTATGATTCATTATTTGTGATAAATGGTTCTGCTGGCAGAGGGAGTGTTTTTTCCAAATTGTTTCCACTCTGTGCCTGGTGTTGTTATTTACAATACCAAATTATGACAAATCCCTTCCCACTCTTCTCCTTTGATTGTCAGGTTTCTGGTATATGCACAGAAGCAGCCATCAGCCTGTCGCATCTGTAATCAAACCAAGTCCCCAACCGTCACTTTTGCAGTAGAATCTCTGAGAGACAAGTCAACTCATCCTATTCTTGGGAGCCTCCCAAATTAATTTTGATTTCAGGCAGTTGGTCCTTTCTTTTTAGTCTGCTGGGCTTTGATTGATTAGCCTCATAGACATACTGGGTGACGTTGACATGCGTGTGTGGTTTATGCATATGGTATCTCACAAGCAACCGCTAAACTCATCTATCAGTAACCTCAGTATGGAATGAGGTGATCTCTGAAGCAAAGGAGGAAGTAGGGATGTCTCTGATGAAAACAAAAGAGAGTAAGAGGAAAGGAGGGAAGGAGGAAGGAGGAGGAAAGAGAGTGGGATAAAGGGGTGGGGGGTAGTGCTCTTACCCAATACAGTTTTTGGCTTTCTCTCTGAATAGAGTCCTTCTCTGCTGCCAGATCAGCCTGATTAGATTTGTGTATCTTCATGACTTTTCGTAACTGAAATGTATTTTGGAGTCTCCAGGGACATGTATTCCAAGAATAACGCCCAAGTCCCAGGTTCAAGAACAAGCCTGAAATCTCAGGCCAGTTGTTGTATTAGAATGTTGCGAAAATGCCTTCTTTGATGGGGAAGGAGGGAGAGGGCAGTAGGGGTGTAAGAGGAAGACCGGTGACCGGCAGGTTTTCTAACATGAAGTTATACTGCATCTGGTGCCCAATAAGATGATGCTGGATTCTTCCCATAACAGTCACTTTGCAAAATGTTTACTTCTAGCTTAAGGAGGACAGAGACTTGAGAGGAAAGCCTGTGGCTCCATACATTTTGAGCAGTACTTTGCAGAAGGATGGGAACTGATTAAGAAATGGATCCCAATAGAATGGAAACCAAAACTGTGCCACAAGACTGTGATGTCGTAGTCCCCATCAGCATAGAAAAGTAATTGGATGCTTAGAGACCTTCTCTCTTCAGCCTATTCTTCATCATGGTACTTGAGGCTGGAGATACAGCATAGTCCAGCGTAAATCAGACCAGATGACCTGGGTTCAAAATCCTGGCTCTGTCATCTCTTTGATCACTCCCTCTGCAACCCCCTCAGTTTCCTTAGCTGTAAAATACAGTGTTGGCCCAGATGGTCTCAGAGCTTCTTTCCGGCCCTATGTCTACAGACCTGTTTGAGTTCTTATTTCTAATTCAAGGTATGAATGAATGCCTATCATCCTTGAAACAGGAAATTTGATTTCTTTTTCTCATATTCTTCAAATCAGGACCTAGACAATATTTTCTTTTTCACTCACAACTACCCTTCTCTTTACAAAGATGAAGGAATGGTAGGTGTGGTATACTGAATGTACCATCAAAAACAATACGTTGCTTTTGAAAAACTATTTTTTCTCTTTCTTTTTCATGTTCCAAGGGATGACTGGCTGAGTAAGGGAAGGGAGAAGTTTTCATTAGACAATGATGGTGATGTCTACACAAAAGATATCAATTAAATTCACACCTTTTTAAAAAATCTATGTTTTCTAAATATCTGCCTCAGAATATCACCCTCCTCAATCAATCATAGGGCCATAAAGCTGGAAAGGACCTCAGAGGCATTCTAATCAACCCCAGTCATCCTTTTGCAGGTAGGATACTGAGACCTGCAAAGGTAAAGATTCTTGTGCAAGGTCACAAATCTAGTAAATGTTAGAGGCAGGATAGGAATCCAGATTTTTAATAACTCTATATCCAAGATTCTATACACTCAGTCATACTACTTGTATCGAAAGGTTATTTATTAGTGTCTACTACATGCCAAACACTGTTTTAGGAAGTGGGATTATGAAGATAACAGTAGAGTAAGTCCTACTTATTGTGAGTAGAAGGTGTTAAAGAAAAGGGGGAAGAGGAAACAAT